>JAWPHD010005685.1:0-158614 GCA_037043455.1 Cyrtodaria siliqua | reverse complement strand
CATTAAGGCACAGATGTCCATATGTCATGAAGGCACAAATGTCCATATGACATGAAGGCATAAATGTACATATGACATCAATGCACAGATGTCCATATGACATGAAGGCACAGATATTGATATGTCATGAAGGCACAGATGTCCATATTACATGCGGGCACATATGTCCATATGACATGAAGGCATAAATATCCATATGACATCAATGCACAGATGTCTGTACAACATGAAGGCACATTTGTCCATATTCATATTACATGAAGGCACATGTCCATATGACATTAATGCACAAATGTCCATATGACATAAAGGCACATCTGTCCATATGACATCAATGCACAGATGTCCATATGACATGAAGGCACAGATGTTGATATGTCATGAAGGCACAGATGTCCATATTACATGCGGGCACATATGTCCATATGACATGAAGGCACAAATATCCATATGACATCAATGCACAGATGTCTGTACAACATGAAGGCACATTTGTCCATATTCATATTACATGAAGGCACATGTCCATATGACATTAATGCACAAATGTCCATATGACATAAATGCACAGCTGCCCATATGACATGAAGGTACAGATGTCCATATGACATGAAGGCATGTCCATATGACATGAAGGTACAGATGTCCATATTACATGAGGGCACAGATGTCCATATTACATGAAGGCACAGATGCCCATATGACATGAAGGTACAGATGTCCATATGACATGAAGGCATGTCCATATGACATGAAGGTACAGATGTCCATATGACATGAAAGCACATATGTCCATATTACATGAGGGCACAGATGTCCATATTACATGAAGGCACAGATGTCCATATGCCATGAAGGAACATGTCCATATGACATGAGGGCACATATGTCCCTATGACATGAAGGTACAGATGTCCATATTACATGAGGGTACATCTGTCCATATGACATGAAGGCACATATGTCCATATGACATGAGGGCACAGATGTCCATATGAAATGAAGGCACATATGTCCATATGACATGAAGGCACATATATCCATATGATGCGATGACACAGATGTCCATATGCCATGAAGACACAGATGTCCATATGACAGGATGGCAATGATGTCCATATGCCATGAGGACACAGATGTCCATAAGACTTGAGGGTACATATGTCCATATGACATGAGGGAACATATGTCCATATGACATAAGGGCACAAATGCCCATATGACATGAAGGCACAGATGTCCATATGACATGAAGGCACATATGTCCATATGACATGAAGGCACATATGTCCATATGACATGAAGGCACATATATCCATATGATGCGATGACACAGATGTCCATATGACATGAGGGAACATATGTCCATATGACATGAGGGCACATATGCCCATATGACATGACGGCACAGATGTCCATATGACATGAAGGCACATATGTCCATATGACATAAAGGTGCAGATGTCCATATGACATGAAGGCACATATGTCCATATTACATGAGGGCACATATGTCCATATTACATGAAGGCACAGATGTCCATATGACATGAAGGAACATGTCCATATGACATGAGGGCACATATGTTCCTACGACATGAAGGTACAGATGTCCATATTACATGAGGGTACATATGTCCATATGACATGAAGGCACATATGTCCATATGACATGAGGGCACAGATGTCCATATGACATGAAGGCACATATGTCCATATGACATGAAGGCACATATATCCATATGATGCGATGACACAGATGTCCATATGCCATGAAGGCACATATGTCCATATGACATAAAGGTGCAGATGTCCATATGACATGAAGGCACATATGTCCATATTACATGAGGGCACATATGTCCATATTACATGAAGGCACAGATGTCCATATGACATGAAGGAACATGTCCATTTGACATGAGGGCACATATGTTCCTACGACATGAAGGTACAGATGTCAATATTACATGAGGGTACATATGTCCATATGACATGAAGGCACATATGTCCATATGACATGAGGGCACAGATGTCCATATGACATGAAGGCACATATGTCCATATGACATGAAGGCACATATATCCATATGATGCGATGACACAGATGTCCATATGCCATGAAGACACAGCTGTCCATATGACATGATGACAATGATGTCCATACGCCATGCGGACACAGATGTCCATAAGACTTGAAGGTACAGATGTTCATATGACATGAGGGAACATATGTCCATATGACATGAGGGTACATATGTTCATATGACAAGGGGGACAGATGTCCATATGACATGAGGGTACAGCTGCCCATATGACATGAAGGCACATGTCCATATGACATGAGGGCACTGATGTCCATATGACTTGAGAGTACAGTTGCCCATGTGACATGAAGGCACATGTCCATTAGACATGAGGGCACAGATGTCCATATGACATGAGGGCACATATGTACATATGACATGAGTGTACAACTGTCCATATGACATGAAGGCACATGTCCATATGACATGAGGGCACTGATGTCCATATGACATGACACAATTGTCCATATGACGCGAAGGCACAGATGTCCATATGACATGAAAGCACAGATGTCCATATGACATGAAGGCACAGATGTCCATATGACATGAGTGCACAGATGACGTGAAGGCATAGATGTCCATATGACATGAAAGCACAAATGTCCATGTAACACGAGGAAACAACTGTCCATATGACCTAAAAGCACAGATGTCCATATGAAATGAGGGCACAGATGTTCATATGACATGAAAGCACGAATATCCTTATGACCTGAAGGCACATATGTCTATATGACACGAGGGCACAGATGTCCGTGTGAGCCTAAACCTAAGATTTGTTCATTCTGGCATCAGTATAATGTTATATAATAAATGGTATCAAAAGAATTATATATAATAAAATACATATATAATAAAATACATTAGACGAATCACTATTGACTAGATGACTATGGTCTATGTAATGATAAGTGGCGTCCATTTTAATTATTACTGTTATAAAGGTGGGTAGTAATCACACCTCATGAAGGACATTATTGTAAAGTATTGCTCAGTACTGTATAAAGTATGTGGAATTTCCAGACAAAATGGATGGTTACCATATATCAAGTAAATAATAATGTCTTTCTAAACCATTTTGTTGTAATTTGATGGGAGGGAAAACATTTTTCAACTGGTATTTAGAATCAGTTTATGGTCAAAATTACGAGAAGCTTAGACCATTCGATAAATCTGATTGTGTTAGCCTTGGTTTATAGCTTTTCTGTCTCTGGATCCAAATGGAGACAAACATGTACCAATGTTCTTGTTCTAATTGTTGAGATAATTATGGGCATGACATGCAAGGTTGTGAGTTAAAGCAAAGGACAGTTCGCTGCATGACTCTTGTCTTGAGTGGCAGAAAAACAATAAACGTAAATGGAGTTTCTACGATAGAATTTGCAGCAACTCTGCAGTTCAGGGTGAGAAGGTTCTAGGCCCATTTTCCATATTTCATCTCGATGTACATGGAAGATGAGCCTGGCATGTTCATGCCTGTTAGACGCCATATAACCTTTTCATGTGTTGGTGCGCCTTAAAACCCAGTTCAATTCAATTGTCTTGGGTTCATCAGATGTTTAATTGTGTCGCCTGCATAGCATGGCAGACACTTAGGGATCAGTTTGTCCATCGGTAGTCATCCGTTACATTTTTACCTGCAATCTAACCTTTGCCATAACTTAAAAAGTATTTAGCCTATGTTCATGAAACTTCACACACATATTCATCTTATACACACAGGAAATTGGTACCCATGACCAATAACTCTGGCACACACATTTACATCTTACCGCAAAGAATGTTGGTACACATGTCCAATAACTCTGACTTTCATTTTGCAGAGTTATGCCCCTTTTAATAAAACTTTAACCTGACCAAGCTCATAACTTAAAATAAGCACACAGCAGGCAACACAAGTTTTCCGCAGAACGGCCCAGAGCCCCAGATAAGATGCCTATCCACGTAAAATACCCCTGAAATATTAGAATAACACCTGATTCATAATTTTCACGCATAGAAGATATGCTTGAAAATTTGATAAATGCGTACGGTCAAAATATGACGCATATCGTCCATATCTGCTGTTATACTACATTCAATTTTCGAATGTTCAAGCCCAAAACAAGTCATGAACAGATATTAAGTGATTAAATTGACAATGTTTTCGATATACAATATGGTTTCCAAAGCGTAATTTCAGAAACATTCAAGTCTTGATGAAACTTGGTAAATATATTGACATATTATATGATATTGACATGCATAGTTCCTCTACTACAGCCCCCACCCCAACCTTCATCCCCTAAAAAAATAATTTATGTTGAACTATTAGAGAAATAATTTAGTCAATGTGTAAACATTGAAATTGTGCAGGAAAATTAAGGAAAATGCTAGTGTTTTTAAGAATTAAGAGAATTCCATGTGTCCGTTAAATATATCTTTTTCAATTATCTGTGTACAGACTCTATGTTTAATAAAAAACAGAGGTATAAATGATCTGGATTATGGGCTTCTTTTATCTTCCATAAGAAGTAAAGTAAAAAACAAAATAAAAACGATACAACTTAGTTCTTAACAATTTGACAATATATGTAAACATGGCATAACTTTTCTCATGGTTATCGTAGCAATGACAAACATGCAGAATGCATCGCTACTGTTGGCTGTGAGCCTGATGATCATAAACAATACCAGATTGTAAAACTGTTGTAGTTGTGGTGTTTAATCAGGCAAAGAATGGATCACAGAGTAAGTTACATGGATTGACTTCTGTTTTCTGTTTGTCAGAAGGTCTAACAAGATAGGGTATCAGTCAGAGATAGATGTGTACACAACTTATTGCAGCTATTTAAATCTGGTTGTAGTACGTTTTTGTTGCTCAGATGGTTTTTTAAGAGGAAAATTTCAGACATTTATCTATAACAAATAGACATATTGCCTGGTTTCTCAAAAAAGCTGTAGTTGTGTGGATGCCTGACTTTGTGTTAGTATAAGTGTTGTTGTTTGGGGCACATGTTTCAGCTAAAGGTTTTTCCTTATTTCCTCTTTAGTATTTTTGGTTTCGATCCCTCATTGTCAAGGAATCTTTATGTGATGAAACTATCCAGCTGACTTGCGGAACATTGGTGGTTCTACCCAGGTGCCCACCCGTGCAAATGAAAATTTCCCTGGGGTCTTCCTCCACCAATGGAAGCTGGAAAAGTCGACATATGGCCTTAGCTGTTAGTGCAAATATGATACATTAAACTTTTTTTGTCTGAATTTTAATGCAATATATTTTGACATTGTGATGGAGCAAAATATTTTATTGAAAATGTTGTATCAACAAGAAATATCACTGTAAGTGCTAAATGCCCCCGAAGTGTCCTTTGACCTCTAAGTATGACCTTGACATTGGAGCCATGGACCTGGATTTGTGCACGACACCTCATTGGGTTGTGAGCACTTGTGCCAAGTTATTTGAAAAACCATCCAGGCATGCAAAAGTTATTGACTGGACACAATTTTACCTTTGACCTCTAAATGTGACCTTGACCTTGGGGCCACAGACCTGGATTTTGTGCGCGACACATCGTCTTGCTGTGTTGAGCACTTGTGCCAAGTTATTTAAAAATCCGTCCTTGAATGCCAGAGTTATTGACCGGACACAATTTGACTTTTGACATCCAAGTGTGACCTTGAAAACCTGGGTTTTGTGCGCGACACATCGTCTGGTTATGGTGATCACTTGTGCCAAGTTATTTAAAAATCCCTGCAGGGGTTGTGACGTTACGGTCTGGACACGAAATTGCGTACATGTTTTTGACCTATGAACTGCAAGTGTGACCTTGACCTTAAAAATACGGACCTGGGTTTTGTGCGCAACACATCGTCTTGTTATGGTGATCACTTGTGCGTAGTAAATAAAAAAAATCTCTGCAGGGGTTGTGACGTTACGGTCCGGACACGAAATTACGTACCTGTTTTTGACCTATAAACTTCAAGTGTAACCTTGACCTTTGAGGTACGGACCTGGGTTTTGCGCGCGACACATCGTCTTGTTATGGTGATAACTTGTGCCAAGTTATTTAAAAATCCCTGCAGGGGTTGTGAAGTTACGGTCCGGACACGAACATTGGAATGACAGAATCCAGAGGCTACGATTACTATATGCATAAAAAATCACGTACCTTTAATTAGTCCCCGTGTGGTTGCCGGGGTAGAATACAACCACTGCAAACACACCGTCACATGCAGAGGGGTAGGACCCCCCCATTCATATTCATTTTGTCATTTTTTGTTCATGCTCATTAAAGGTCTTCATCATGACCCCTGCATTGTTTCAGGTGCCATCTCGCTCACATCACTAAGAGCAGTGGCAGAAAAACAATAAACGTGGCTCCAGCGTAAATGGAGTTTTTACGATAGAATTTGCAGCAACTCTGCAGTTCAGGGTGAGAAGGTTCTAGGCCCATTTTCCATATTTTATCTCGATGTACATGGAAGATGAGCCTGGCATGTTCATGCCTGTTAGGCGCCATATAACCTGTAATGTGTTGATGCGCCTTAAAACCCCAATTCAGTTCAATTCAATTCCTTTAATTAGTGAATTGAACACACAAGCAATAGTTCTTGCAATAGAAATTCCATTGAAGTGAACTTATTGGTTTAATGGGTTTAATAAATCTACCATTATCATTTGTGATTAGTTCCATAAGGTCCATGATGGGTTACAGCTGACATTCATGCAATTGGCCACCTGATTGCCTAGCTCAATATTTGATACTACAGAGTTGAATCACATTATTCTATTTTATTGACTTTTTTTTTTTTTACTATTCAAAGTGTTAGATTTAGTAGTTTGAAAACTGAAAGGGTTTGTATGTGTGTGTGTGTGTGTGTGTGTGTGCGTGTGTGTGTGTGTGTGTGTGTGTGTGTAGGGTGGGGTGGGGGCACGGTGTGGTGTGGAAGGAGAGTGGGTGGGAAGGGCAGATACATAACCACCTAAGCCTTGTAACTGAACACTTCCAGACTGGCACCCAACTCTAAGCCATGTCACTGTACGCTTCCAGTTTGACAACCATCTAAGTCACGTCATTGTACACTTTCAGACTGACAACCACCTAAGCCTTGTCACTGTACACTTTCAGCCTTGCAACCACCTAAGCCATGTCACTGTACACTTCAGCTCGACAACCACCTACACCATGTCACTGTCCACTTCCAGATTGACAACCACCTAAGCCTTGTAACAGTACACTTCCAGATTGTCAACCACCTAAGCCATGTCACTACATTTCCAGATTGACAACCACCTAAGCCATGTCACTGTACACTTCCAGATTGACAACCATCCAAGCCATGTCACTGTACACTTACAGATTGACAACCACCTAAGCCATGTCACTACACTTCCAGATTGACAACCACCTAAGCCATGTCACTGAACACTTTCAGATTGACAACCACCTAAGCCATGTCACTGTACACTTCCAGATTGACAACCACCTAAGCCATGTCACTGAACACTTTCAGATTGACAACCACCTAAGCCATGTCACTGTACTCTTCAGCTTGACAACCACCTACACCATGTCACAGTACACTTCCAGATTGACAACCACCTAAGCCATGTCACTGTACACTTCAGATTGACAACCACCTACACCATGTCACAGTACACTTCCAGATTGACAACCACCTAAGCCATGTCACTGTACACTTCCAGATTGACAACCACCTAAGCCATGTCACTGTACACTTCCAGATTGACAACCACCTAAGCCATGTCACTGAACACTTTCAGATTGACAACCACCTAAGCCATGTCACTGTACACTTCAGCTTGACAACCACCTACACCATGTCACAGTACACTTCCAAATTGACAACCACCTAAGCCATGTCACTGTACACTTCAGATACAACCACACAAGTCATGCTGCTGTACACTTCCAGATTGACAACCGCCTAAGCCACGTCACTGTACCCTGCCAGATTGACAACCACTTAAGTCATGTCACTGTACACTTCCAGTCTGAAAATCACTTAAGCCATGTACTACCAAAGCCATGTCACTGTACACTTCCAGATTAACAACCACTTAAGCCATGCCACTGTACACTTCAAGATTGACAACCACCTAAGCCATGTCACTGTCACTGTACACTTCCAGATTAACAACCACCTAAGCACTGTCACTGTACACTTCCAGATTAACAACCACCTAAGCCATGTCACTGTCACTGTACACTTCCAGATTAACAACCACCTAAGCACTGTCACTGTACACTTCCAGATTAACAACCACCTAAGCCATGTCACTGTCACTGTACACTTCCAGATTGACAACCACCTAAGCACTGTCACTGTACACTTCCAAATTGACAACCACCTGTACTCTTTAAGATTGACAACCATCTAAGCCTTGTCACTGTACACTTTTAAATTGGCAACTCACTATACACTACTGAACTTCCTTGTTTCCTTGTAACCTGCTACGCCGGTTGAAGGATGTTTAAGGAGGTTCATATTTGACATAGTGCTTGACTAGGATGGGTCTATGACAGCGCAGTGAGGATATTAATTTTGTCTGTATGTCACAATCGTTGTTAGGACTAGTTCTCATGAACCCCTTGCCGGATTTCAGTGAAACTTTGCAGGAATGATCAGTACCATGTCTAGTTGTGCATATCATTGCCGTGTTCCGGTTGAATGATTTTGGCAGAGATGTGGCCCCTTATACAGAAACTTTGTCCGGACTAGTTCTCCTGAACCACTGGATGGATTTCAATGAGACTTGGCAGGAATGATCAATACCAAGACTAGTAACTGTTGTGCATGTCATCGCTGTGTTCCGGTAGAATGATTTTCAACTCGGCACAGATGTTCAGTATTAAGCCTAGTTGCGCATGTCATTGCCATGTTCTGGTCAAATGATTTTTGGCGCAGTGATGGCTCCAGGGCCGGATTTCAACGAAACTTGAAAGGGATGATCTGTACCAAGTCTAGTTGTGCATATTGTCGTCATGTCCAGTCAAATGATTTTTGATGGATTTACTGCATTTTCCCCGAGTGGTTCGATAATTTTACTCTGAGTTATGGCCCTTTGTATTTCTGATATATATATACAATACAAAATTCTTGTCCGCGCTATTTCTCTAAAACTCTCTAAAACTCCTTGTTAGAATTTAGCGAAACTTGCTAGGAAGTACCAATATCAAGTGAAGATGTGCATACTGTCATGACGTTCCAGTTCAATAATTTTCCACTGAGTTCTGGCCCTTTGTATTTTTAATGCATTTCATACTTGGTCGTCAAATAGAAAATTCTTGTTCGGGCTATTTCTCTAAAACCCCATGTTATAATTTCGTGAAACTTGCTACAAAGCATCAATATCAAGTGGGGATGCGCATATTGTCGTGACGTTCCTGTTTGGTAATTTTCCACTCAGTTATGGCCCTTTGTATTTTAATGCATTTCATACTTGGTAGTCAAATAGAAAATTCTTGTCCGGGCTTTTTGTCTATAATATATGTCTATATATCTTATAGGAACATAGTCTTGTATGTTTAGCCACTCTCCAACAAGTTGCAAGCGGGGGGTATTTGTCCACCTCCGGCGACAGTTTTAGTTTGATTTATATTGGGATATATGTGCGAGTTCTTTCGCTTATTAATTTAATATTACTTGACTTTATTTTGCGGAAAAATGCGTGCATATATCCAAATACAGCTTATAAACTTTTTATTGCATATGCATTTTTAATAATAAAGAATTGAATTGAATTGAATTGAACAGTAAAGGTTATTTAGAGCCACACCAGAGAGAGAGGAAGGATACATAGGAATCCGGGAACCTTGCCCTACTCTTATTATCGAATAGATTGCTATGGTTCTTCAACGTGCTCGGAGGGTAGACCGATACACGGGACTGCCCGGTTTACGTCCCCATCCGACGGACTAATAATAAAGAATAATATGAACTATATAAGGCCTTAAAAAAAAAGAGGTTTGTTTCCTGTTACCCGACTGTATTTTTTTTATAACTGTAATTTCTTTTTTTATAGCGGTAAAAAAATTGTGACGATGACGACGCAAATGAATTATTATACCAGTCCCGTGGCTTAGCAATGACTGTTTCCGTTTTCGATTTTCAGCGCATATGTCTCTTTGGCATCGAAAGCTGTCAATTTGAAGTTCGCTTTTCTCATCAGAATCAAGCATACAAAGTCAAAAACGTACAGAAATCTCACGAGAAATTGTTCCCCGGAATACATAGCACATGATACCTCTATTTTTGAACTTCCAATCAAAATTGAGCGCATTTGCCAGAAGCAGATTGACCTATTGCGAATATCGCGTGTTGTTTACATAAGCTACTGTAGACCGCAATGCACTCGACAGTTACACCAAGACGATTTGGGGTAGGAGTTTGGGAGTTCTCCCGGAATCGTTAATATTTTATGACGACAGAGTACCTATATCTGCAGCTCTCTATGTGTACCAAAGAAACACAACACAAACAATAGACTTGTTTTATGCAACAGTCAACTTAAAGTCTGTAATTCTGGTGTTATATATAATTTGAAACACTGGTATCGAGGTCTTGCCTAAACAACAACAAAAAAAACAACATCCGACTTACCGACCCGTTTTTTTGGGCATGTAACAGGAAACAAACCTTTCTTTTTTAGGCCTAATAAGCCTTATTTCTATTTGATATAATATTAGTTTACATCACTTGCAATTTGCAAACTCCCATAATTTGCATTTTTTTAATCGTTAATATTAATTATAAGAATAGTTCGAAATATATTTTTACATACAGTTACTGTTAATAATATTGCATTAATAATATGTTTAACATTTGGTAGAATAAGAAGAAAAATTGAAACTCAATTTTTAGCTCTACTGGCAGAGCTTATGGGATGGCGAGTTGTCCGTCGTCCGTCCGTCGTCCGCCGTCTGTCGTCCGTCGTTAACTTTTGCCTTGTGAACACTCTAGGGCCTTCATTATTAATCTAATCTTTACGAAACGTTGCCAGTGTCTTTATATGAATGAAAGCTCGGACAAGTTCGAAAACCAGCCGGATTGGATAAATTTCACCAAAGTTATGGCCCTTCTTTTGCTGAAAAATGCCATATTAAGCCTTGTGAACACTCTAGCACCTTCATTTATTATTTGATCTTTACCAAACTTGCACAGATTGTTAATATCAATAAAAGCTCAGACAAGTTCGAAAACCAGCCAAATCGGATCAGTTGCACTGGAGTTATGGCCCTTGTTTTTTCTGAAAATTACTATTTTCTGCCTTGTGAACGCTCTAACACCTTCATTTATTATTTGATCGTTACCAAACTTGCACAGATTGTTAATACCAATGATAGCTTGGACAAGTTCGAAAATCAGCTAAATTGGGTCAGTAACACCAGAGTTACGGCCCTTGTTTTTTTCTGAAAAAAAGCCATTTTCTGCCTTGTGAACACTCTAGCATATTCATTTATTATTTGATCTTTACCAAACTTGCACAGATTGTTAATATCAATAAAATCTCAAATAAGTTCTAAAACCAGCTAAATCGGATCAGTAACACCGGAGTTATGGCCCTTGTTTTTTCTGAAAAACGCTATTTTCTGCCTTGTGAACACTCTAGGGCCTTCAATATTAATCGGACCTTTACTTAACTTTGCCAGTGTCTTTATATCAATGAAAGCTCAGACAAGTTCAAAAACCGGCAAGATCGAAATAATTTCACCGGAGTTATGGCCCTTGTTTTGCTGAAAAATGCCATATTAAGCCTTGTGAACACTCTAGCACCTTCATTTATAATTTGATTCTTACCAAACTTGCACAGATTGTTAATATTAATGAAAGCTCAGACAAGTTCGTAAACCAGCTAGATCCGACGATTGACAGCGGAGTTATTGCCCTTGATTTAGTTAAAAATGCTATATTTTGCCTCATTAAGACAATAGGGCATTCATCTTTCATCCAATCTTTGCCAAACTTTACCAGATTGTTTATATAAATGAAAGCTCGGACAACTTCGACGACCAGCTAGATTGGACCATTAACAGCGGAGTTATGGCCCTTGGTTTAGTTAAAAATGCTATATTTTGACTCGTTAAGACGATAGGGCCTTTATCTTTCATTCGATCTTTACCAAACTTTACCAGATTGTTTATATCAATGAAAGCTCGGACATTTTTGAAGACCAGCCTGTTCGGACCAGTAACAGTGGAGTTATGGCCCTTGATTTAGTTAAAATTGCTATATTTTGCCTCGTTAATTCGATAGGGCCTTCATCTTTCATCTGATCTTTACAAAACTTTACCTGATTGTTTATATCAATGACAGCTCAGACAATTTCGAAAACCAGCCAGATCGGACCAGTAACAGATGAGTTATGCCCTTGATTTAGTTAAAATGCTATATTTTGCCTCGTTAAGATGATAGGGCCGTCATTTTTCATGCGATCTTTATGAAACTTTACGAGATTGTTCATATTCGGAAACCAGCTAGATCGGACCAGTAACAGTGGAGTTATGGCCTTGATTTAGTTAAAAATCCTATATTTTGCCTCGTTAAGACGATAGAGCCTTCATCTTTCATCCGATCTTTAAGAAACTTTACCAGATTGTTAATATCAATGAAAGCTTGAACGAGTTCGAAAACCATCTAGATTGGACCATTTACATCGGAGTCATGGCCCTTGATTTTCTGAAATATGCTAGATCTTGGCCTCATTAAGACGAAAGGGCCTTCATTTGGCCGGATTTCATTGAAACTTTGCAGGGATGATCAGTACCAAGCCTAGTTGTACATAGTCACCGTGTTCCAGTTGAATGATTTTGGCAGAGTTATATCCCTTTAAAGGTTTTAATACACAAACTTTGTTCTGACTAGTTCTCCTGAACCCCTGGCCGGATTAAACGAAACTTTTTAGGGATGATCGATTCTATATCTAGTTGTGCACATCATCGCCGTGTTCCGGTTGAATGATTTTTGGCAGAGTTAGGGCCCTTTAAAAGTTTTAATACACAAACTTTGTTCTAACTAGTTCTCTTGAACCTGACCGGATTTAAACGAAGCTTTTTAGGGATGATCAATTCCATGTCTAGTTGAGCAAATCATTGGCGTATTCCGGTTAAATGATTTTTTTGGCAGAATTATGGCCCTTTAAAGGTTTTAATACACAAACTTTGTCTGATCTTCTTCTCCTGAACCCCTCGCCAGATTTCAACGAAACTTTGCAGGGATGATCAGCAAGCCTAGTTGTGCATGTCATTGTCATGTTCCGGTTTACAGATATTTGGCAGAGTTATGGCCCTTTAAAGGAATTTTTTTCCGGGCTAGTTCTCCTGAACCCCTAACTGGATATAGACGAAACTTGACAAGGATGATCAGTATCAAGCCTAGTTGTGCATATCATCGCCATATTTCGGTTGAATGATTTTTGGCAGAGTTGTGACCCTTTAAATGTTTTAATACACAAACTTTGTCCAGATTATTCTCTTCTGAACTCTTTGCCAGATTTCAGCGAATCTTGGCGAGAATGATCTGTACTAAGCCTAGTTGCACCTATCATTGCCATGTTCTGGTTGAATGATTTTTGAAAGACTTATGGCTCCTTATACATAAACTTTATCTTGAGCCAGTAGAGCATCCACAGGCCCACTTGGGCCTTTTGTTTTATTTAATTATGCAAGCAGGTTTAAAGTGAAACTGTTACTGGATTAGTAAATTTAGATGCTTATTAATCAAGATACTCATTTTAATGCTTGATACACGCTTCAAGACTGCCGTGAGTTCCTTTAAAAAACGATAAGCAAATTTCGTTAAAAGAAGTCACTCGGGAAGAAGCACGGAAGAAATAGGGAATGGCGTGTTAATTAGCACTTGGAAGACTCGAGCTGGTAATTAGGCCGATAGCTGGGTATGTAGATTTAAAAACAATGTTATCAAGGCATGGATTGTTCATCAGCGCGTGATTACTGGAATTATCGGCAAATATAGACAGGAATTATTGAACAGTTAAACTGATTTACATTGATGAACTTACTTTAATGATCATTATGTGCTGCTTAGTGTCTCACGACATGACATCATTCCTGGGGGATTTTTGTAATTGTTTCATGCAACCTGTTCTTTAAAGATGAATGGCCACGCTTTTTTGTCGTATTATCAGTTAACAATTTTAACTATTAAACATCATATAAACATTTCTTGATAGTCCCAGAGAGAAACATATATTTAAATCCGCTACTAAGTTGTATGTAAAAATAAGTATTATTTGCATGACGTAGATACTATTTTTCCCACTGCGTGACTGCAGGGGGAAATGAGGTAAATCTGAATTGTATATCTGCGCAACTTTTGCAAGATAATTGATAAATACATTTACCTGTGGATTAATTTACCTGTTCAACGTTTTATATGTCATCAAATAAAATATTATTCTGGCTTTTCACAGATATTGCAGGGTGTGAAATGTAAATATCTATTGCTGTGAATTGATTTTGATTTAAATAGACATAAACATGTTCATGAAACAAAACATGGCCGGAGAACTTTAAGGCTTAGAGTGGAAGGCTCAAACTGAGTTATTGTGAGCGCTTTGTGTCAGTCAGTCTATCATCATCTGTCTGTCAGTCTCCCTTCTGTCCATCTGTTAACTTTTTCATAAACAACCAAACTTCACCTGAATGATCCTTAGATCAATGACTTTCAAATTTGTTTACACTCTATCAGTGCTACATTCAAGATAGCCATCATTGCTAAAATAATCAAACCTGAAACAATCTTCTCAATAACCACTGAACACATTAGACAATTTTTGTACTTGATAGTCCGGAGAGAAACATATATTTAAAAGCGCTACTAAGTTGTATGTAAATATAAGTATTATTTGCATGAGGTAGAAACTACTTTTACCACTGCGTGACTGCACAGGGAAATGAGGTAAATCTGAATTGTATAGCTGCACAACTATTGTCAGATAATTGATGAATACAATAACCTGTGGATTAATTTACCTGTTCAAAGTTTTCTATGTCATCAATTTTAAAAATCGTATTCTGGCTTTTCACAGATATTGCAATGTGTGAATTGTAAGTATCTATAGTTGTGTATTGATTTCAATTTAAATAAACATAAACATGTTCATGAAATAAAACATGGCCAGAGCTTGAAGTACCAGACATTGTTTATCTCACCCACTTCTGTTTACTGTTGCAAAAATCTACAGTGTGATGAGGTCATCTGGTGAGAGCTGGTGGGGGAGGATCGGGTAGATTTGGGGAGGGAGTAGAGTTGGAGAGGAGGGAATAAGAGTTGGGGAGGAGGGGGTAGAGCTGGGGAGGAGGGAATAGAGTTGTGGAGGAGGGGTAGAGTTAACTTCATAGAATGGATAAAACAAACATCATAAAGTTATTAATGTATTCTAAAAACATCTAGACTGATATTAAAGATTGCGAATAATATATCTTAATCTGATTATTTGAGTTCAGAATATTTAATTTTCGGTTTGAACATTATAGGGTAGTTAGATATGTACATCAGACAGTATTATTGTATGTGTTAGCGTTTAGCTTTGTTTGCTTGTTTGTGTGTTTTGTTATTATTGACCCAAATAATTAATATCTTTTTTTTTTGTTTGTCTATGTTTTCAGGTATCTACATATATGTTATGGTGTCATCTTTTTTTTGTGTGCATGTTTTATGTTTCTTAATTATTATTATTATTATTATTATTTGTGAGTTTGAGTATTTTGAAATCTAATGTATGAGCAGGCCTGTGGACAGAAGCTGAACGGGAGGTGGCCGTGTATACAAGGGTGTGTGAGGCTGGCTGCTGATATCTTTTTGGCAAATTGGTTAAAGTATTGTAAATGTGTAAATAATAGAGGGCCACATAGAAGATTAGTTTTGTAACTAAATGTGTTTTACCCCGTGTAAATAAAGTCTAATATTATTATTATTTTATTGAGTCGCCATGCGTTAGCATGGCTGACTTTCTGGAATCGTGTATGTATATACTGCAATTTCTGAATATGGACTTTTTGGTTGGGGAGCTTTACCGTTTTCGGCAATGTAGTCCCCTTTAACTGCCTCAAATACAACTTAATTTGATAAGGTGACTGACATGAACATTATGTATACCGAGTAATATAACTACTGATTGTGAAATAATGAAATAATTGTAATTGTATACAGTATAAACGTGTCTTTTTTGTAGATTTACCGAATTATTATGCGCATTAATACACCAAAAATCGGACGAGGAGCTTTATGCACTTCGAGAATGCACTTCGAAAATGTAGTTCCTCTAACTGCCTCAAGTATAACTTAATTTCATAAGGTGACTGACATGAACGTTATATATACCGAATAATATAACTACTGATTGTGAATAATTGTCATTGTATACAGTATATACGTGTCTTTCTTGAAAATGTACTGAAATACTATGCGCAATAATACAAGCATAAATTTTTATGAATGGAAAGTTTCAATAGCGTAGTTACCCGGATGTCGAACATCTCTTTAATATTAATTCATTTCATTTACCCATGCAGTGCATCAACAGGAAATCTATTGGAACATACAGTGCTCGAAAAGTAGGATAGCCCAATGCAGGGGCTCGATTGAATGTTTGTGAAATTTTCGGGCCGTAAAAGAGCGGTGTCATAGTAGATTGGTCTATAGATAGCTTACGACAACATTACAATTGCAATATACTCAACTTGCCTTAATCCACGAACGGAAAAACTTCCCCAAATACCCTTCCCGGGACTCCCGGCACCAAGGGCGCCGCCAAATACACCAGCACAAGCAAGAGTCACACAGAGTTACGTCCTCTTTCCGTCGTGGCGTCATCGGTAAGAAGACGAAAAATCAACGGTCTCAAAATATTTGTTCTTTTTCCACGTAACAAATGGTTTTAATTGTTTTATTACTTTAATTTTACTTCCCATATGTAATTTTCTTACGAGTTTATAACCGTTCTTGGTGTTTCTTACACCTATTTTTGTTTCTTTACGCCGTTATTTCAGACCGCATTTCGTAAACAAAAACACATGCGATCTAATTCCGGTTTACCAACCTTTGTAAATTTTATCGGAATTATGGCTGTTAACTTCTATTAAGAGTTTGAATTTGACACTGGAACATAGGCAGTACTTGCTTCGGCAGTATATATATTTTACCTTTCCTACTCGTGTCAATACGCCAGTAAATAGTTTTTCTTCTTATATTGTTGGGTTTTTGTTTTGTTTGTTATATAATTACAGTTGGTGCATTTAAACCACCTTCTGCTGTTATTCTCTTATATTTCAGTAACAGCAATGTATGTGTTTTCAGTCACCGGTTGGTTAGACCTGGCCCGCAGAAAAAGGCCCTTGGCCCTTCTGTGTCTCAGAGCTACCCTTCCAAAGTGATCTAGTATCTAGCCCTTCCTAGTTAAAGGTTGTTTGCCAGATACTTCCTGGGTTGGGGAATGCCAACCAACATGAACTGCTCGTCATATCGACCTTCTGAGGTGTATGGCTCCCAATCCAGGCAGGAACTCACATACATGTAATATAGACGGGTCCTGCTCCAGGTGAAAGCAGTGGAGACAACCTAAATGAAGGCTACTTGTCCTTCGGAGCTCAATAGCCGCTTAGCTCAGTCAATGACTATCGACTATCTTGCGCTCACTAAAGAAAGTCCCGTACCCCACCCACTCCTGCTCCAAGCCACCAGGTAGTGCGGGGGTCACGCCGACTCCAAACTCTCTGCCTCATGGGTAATCTGAAGGTCCTCAGAACACATTCTATTCACTCCTCCAGGTCACCTTTCAGAGAGTCAACACACAGAGGGCGGTCTAGGAGCAACCGTCACCTGTCTAGAGACAGCTCAGGTAATTCTTCCCAGATGAATTTTATGCTTTTCAAGCACGGCCCAGGGCCGAAAGGGTATTCTTACTGTATTCAATACCGGTGTTATGGTTAGAGCTACCTAACGAAGCATGTAGTTTCTTCTGAAGGTCTCTGCTATTATAAAAACCAGACTAGTAGTCTTGAGGAAATCTAAATACGACTTCTTTCTCTGGTATGGGAAGAGGACTTGGGTTTCTGTGTTGGTACTCGCATGTAAGGGGAAATTTCTGTCATGGGTCACATTTATCTGTTATTTTATTTTCTTACGTGTTGTATTATCACAGATTGAATAGAATAGAATATTGTATTGTAATATTCATAACAATGTGAACATGACAATGAACTAACAGGAAATCAAATCATATGATAGCAATTTAGATAAATATATGGATTAGCTGTCAGGATGACCGAGTGGTCTAAGGTGCCAGACTCAAGGTAATACCTTCACAAGCGAGTGTTCTGGTCCACGACTGTAGGCGTGGGTTCAGATCCCACTTCTGACACATACTTTTAACATACAAGTAAAATGTGTAAGGGACACTTTCCTTGTTCTTCCTTTTCAGTGTTATGTCAGAAACACTTACCAATAATAGGACAGAGACCTCTTTAGGAAATCATACTTTCCTAGATGGTGCTCTCCAATAGGATAGGCTTTTTTATTTTGATACGGAAGTCATACCTTCCTACTAACAGGGCGCTCTATCAGGCTGAAGGAAATGATAACCATTCCAAGAGTGAAGTTATCTAGTAGCCGTCTGGTTAGACAGAAAATCTACAATCAGAGAAGGTAAATTATCAAAGTCTTATCTCTGATTCTGATTTAATAGCCTGCCTGGAGGTATTCCATCCTCAAATAGAACTTATTCTTTTGTCGAACAGAATCACCCTATTTTCCAAGTTGTTGTAACATTTGTAAACACTTCTTAAGCATTGTCTACCTATGTTCTCGATTTTAGAACCTTATTGAATGCTTTCGTATCTTTTGAATAACTCTGCGTTTACTAAAAATCGTTAAGAGTATTTAAATTTAAAGTATTCTCCTCTCGTGGTTTTACTAATACCCACTACAGGAGTGTGATACCTGTCTTTAACTAAAGATTCTTAGTGAATTACTTTTGTTCTTTTCTGTCCTTATGGACTTAACTTCAGAACTATTTTTGCAGGTAACCTCGTTAGAAGTCGGTACCTACTGTCGAGGTCCGTCGCAAGAATTGACCTAGATCAAGGATGATTTTAGTGACTGCGGCTTCTGCGTCATGGTCTAATGATTATGGTAA
This sequence comes from Cyrtodaria siliqua, assembly GCA_037043455.1. NCBI lineage: Eukaryota > Metazoa > Mollusca > Bivalvia > Adapedonta > Hiatellidae > Cyrtodaria > Cyrtodaria siliqua. The sequence continues at coordinate 139,363 of JAWPHD010005685.1, read as the reverse complement.
GTATTCATGACCTTCGCCATAGCGTTCATAGATTTCAGCGTTAATTGTAGCCACAGTCTTAAAGAAGTAAATCAGTTTATTTCTTTATGTATATTGTTTTCCTTTATCAGGACACCTAATTCAACTTATCCTATCGCCTTGTTGAGTACTGTTTGTGGCAGGACTAATAGAATTCAGATATAATTCTTTTATATTTATCCATGTTGATATTTATCCATGTTGCTGTTCATATTTTTATGTAGGACAAGTAACTCCGCAACTGTTTCCTGCCCTGGTTACGGTTTAGTAGATGATTATTGCGGGTCTATGGGTTATGCTCATCAGACTTGCAGGTATATGAGCATTTATTTTATTTAGCGCCGGTAGTATTTATATCAAGGGGTGTCATTAAGAGGTAGGCAGGTAATTCGCCCTGCTACTTAGACTTTTCTACCCGGCTAATATGAATACTTTTACTAATATTGTATACTAGTAACTATCAAATACCCGGCTACTTTGCTCTGTGGGCCTCTTACTTGAAAAGTTAATGATATCTATGTATATCACCACCTTTTTTGAGGTAGGTTATATTAATTATATTAATTATTTACAGTGGCAGATGCTGTTTTATACAATTGCACATGCAGTTGCTGGCTGAGTCTTCCTTTTGCTGGTAAGTTGATATGGGGGACTCCCGTGGCTGAGTGGTTAGTCTCTTACTTGATATCACTGCCACTCACCTCTGTTTTATAATGGTGTCCCGGTTAGCTCAGTTGGTAGAGCTTTCGCCCTGTAATGGAGGAGTCCGGTTTTCGTGTCCCATACCAGCCACTAAGACAACTGGCATCTTGTTTTGTTGTGGATATTATGATATACCTTATATCTCATTGTTTGTGTTTCTTGTGAAATATCGACAATGACGTAATGCCGCTGTTGACGTTTTGTCATCTCTGTTTTAGCACATTATGTTTTGCTGCTTAAGTATCAAGGTGAGAGTACATAATAAATTATTAATAGAATTATTTTTGGTTTGTCGTGAATATAGGAAATTTCTTCTGAGAAAGAAACTTATTTTCACCAGAGCCTTAGCACGAGTGAATTATGCGTGTTTCCTCACTTATACACCTGCGGGTTTTTGGGATTACCCTAGGGTTGATTACGATCTCCTTCTGTACCGCTTAGATCTCCAAGCAGTTTCAGTAGTTCGGAGTAATCGGCTTCAAAGCTGCTATCCTCAACCCTACGTGGGTTTGTTCGCGGTTCCTCTGACTAAGCCTTGTCTGATGGAGTTCTTCGTCATTCATCTCTTACCTCTGGGGTTGCGTTCCTTGTGTAGCTTATTAGATGCGGTTGCAGGACATTACACTCCCTTTCTTGCAGCTAAGGTCATTGTCCAGATTCTAGATTCCTTACCCCTCCCACGTCTCCATACAGTCATACAGTTAATGGGCTGTAGTGCCAGGGTTCGTTCTCCATTAGCCCTAAGAGTACTGATGATAGTTGGCGTATTTGTTGTTCATACCCCCCTGTTTAGTATTGCTAGAACCAGGATACATTCTCCTTGTTTTCTATCAGTTTAGAGAGTAGGTCTATCAGTATGAGTATGTTCCTAACATTATGTAGGCTATACTATTTTTAGGCCCGGCTTCTAATCCGTACATTAATTATGCCATAAGAGCCGGACTTCTCTTTTTGAAGTCTTTCCCTCAGGCAGTTTGAGATACATCTGGCATCTATTTAATTATTGGTTCTATATGCCACATTCGTATGAAAACACAGTTTCTTTTCGGCTAGATCTTTTACTTGAACACAAATTTGGGGGTGCATGCATGTGCACAGCCACATTCAAGGTGACAATCTGCCTTGGTCAGAACAAAAGGGGGGTGCATGCCCGTACACAGCCACATTCAAGGGGACATTCTGCCGTGGTCTAGGAGTTTCGTAGAGTTGCCCTAAATGCAGGTTAAGGATCTCTCAGTTTGGCCTTAGTAAACCTAAAAGTTGGTTCTTATGGGCCACATGGAAGTTGTTTTTCACTAACTAGGTGTGTTGCCCTAAATAATTAAATTCTGTTATTATTATTTTAATAGGGTCTCCCCTTTTTTCTCAGCACTTCTGTCCATCTTGATTTCTTCACCACTGCGGTCACCCCTAAGCGGGGTTACCAGGATTTACAGTCTACCTCTGCCACTATGATTCATTCCAAATCAGTATGCAACCTCACGTTTGTCGATTCAAACTACATCTTCAGACTTCAGTTTCTGTAATAGTTGCTCACATAATTGTACCTCTAGGAGGTCCTTCACTGGGTTACTCACAGAGGTTTAGCTGGTCAGAATAAGTGCAACGCAGTTTTTGTTTACACTTCCACCGTAGCTTATATCACTCCCTTCTTTAGTTTAGAATACTTAGAAGTTAAAGTGGCTCTTTTTAGCCTCCTGTTTGACTTCTGTTCTCCGGCCCTCCTTTGAACCTTTCGGTTAATCTTAGATAGACTACCCTTTAGACTATCTTTCTTTTAGCCTTGTGGCTCAGATTTAGTGAGCCCATTCTAGGAACTAAAGTATCATCAGGCTCATGCTACTAAAGGGATCTCGTTAACCCCTTCTAGAGATATTCCAGTAACAATCTGTTTGGTTTTGTCTGGGTATATACCTAATTCAATTCCAGTAAGGCTGCTCAAGTCAGAGCCTTTATTTTTCTTAAAATTCACAAATTATTTGTTAGATTCTATCTTTAATTATTTTCACTGGGTCCAGTTCTTACTACCCAGTCAGTCATGGGGTTGTGCTGCTCTACCAATTAGCTGACTCGGCCTTTCCCAAGTCTGTAACTTTAGGCATACAAATCAGTTGCAGTTTTAATTTTTATTTTACTTATCTTGGTTTGTAAGCACTTCATACCACTATGTTCCAAATGTGTTTGGTTTATACATATTGTATTGTTTATAGTTATCTATGTTTCATACAGTTATCTTGTGTTCATAGTTACATTTACAGCTCAGTTATGAAGCTGTTATTGTAAGTATTGAATCAGGGGTCGATACTTATTTAGATGATCTATGTAATACTAGAAATTTTCTGTTCCATGGATTAGCTTGAAATTGCCGATTATGATTTTAGATGGTGGTGGACTTATTGTCCTTGAACGAATTGAAGGACTTATGAGGATGCCATATTCACCTTGTAACGTTCATCTGCCCATCTAAGAAGTTTTAGAGGCTCCTCCTACTGGCTGTATCGCCAGTCAGGATCCCAGATTACGCTATGGTGAGTGTAAGTTGCTTCGGTTCATGCTCTCGTCTGCTTTAATTTCTTGTAATTAGAGCAGGTTTGATCGTGCTTTGTTACTTGTTGTTCAGAGTTGTTCAAATCCCCTTTACATTTTCGGGCACTCATAACAGGTTACATTGTACCACCCCAGCTCATTGTGTTAAAGTCGCAATTGTAATGTTGTCGTAAGCTATCTATAGACCAATATGAAAAATTTTGTTAATTTTAATATTTGTCTATTATACTTACGACAACATTAACTACCCACCCCTCCTTAAATTTAGGACTTATTTGCGGAAAGAGGACGTAACTCTGTGTGACTCTTGCTTGTGCGGGTGTATTTGGCGGCGCCCTTGGTGCCGGGAGTCCCGGGAAGGGTATTTGGGGAAGTTTTTCCGTTCGTGGATTAAGGCAAGTTGAGTATATTGCAATTGTAATGTTGTCGTAAGTATAATAGACAAATATTAAAATTAACAAAAAATTTCATTTTGGATGGTACATAATTACGGATATTTTTTTTTTATTTTTTTTACATAATTAAATAAGAAAAACTGTCCTTTACAAATACATGTTGGTGGGGGGAAAAAAATTATATGTATAGATACAGATATAAAGTATATTTCTATTCATTATTTAAGGTGTAAGGAGTTCCTGGAATCCTACATTCCAGTCTAGGCTCCTAATTCTTTAACTTGTAGAAAGTGGTGACAAAAAGAAAAATATAGCCAGAGGAGGCCCTGATTGTCTAATAAAACCTGATTAAATTTGGCTCCAAGTTTCGCTCAAGTTTCACAAGTCTGCTCTGATTATTATTGTTTGACAAAAGTGCTAGTACTGTCCTTTGCATCAGCTTGCTTACTCCAGTACAAAAAAAATCTCATGTTCTAAGTTTTAATACGCCACACCTGTAAAATTTAACATAACCTTTAACCTCACCAAGAAGACAGACTGTTCAATCTTGGCGACTCTCAGGACCTTCAGTCCTTTGACTATTATTATTATTCTGCGAAACACCCTTTTAGTTGAAAAATAAGCAAGATTGTCTCTTTAATACTGGAAATCTGCTTTGTCCCTTTAAAGGTATGTTAAAAATTTTGGTGGTGAGGGATTCCAACTTCAAGGTTATTTGGTAAAGTGTATTTATTCTATTTTCTGTCTTATTTCATTATACCGAAATAATGAAATTGACGAGATTCCATATTCTTGGGAGTCCATATTCTTGGTTACGACAGTTAAATAATTATATGGCATTATTAAAGGGAGACAGTTCACAAAAATCTATAAAATAAACACGTCTACCCCAAGTTAAAATATTTACGTTACCTTTTGTACACATATTAGATCATCTAAAACCTACGCATTTTGTTTGATAGGACGGAGAACTGTCTCGAAGATCTTAGAAAAATTTGACAGATTTTCCGACAAACGTTTTGTAAAACAAAGCCGAAAATGCAATCCTATTTGTTTTCTCAGGCTATTCTGCACTTTATTATTGAATACGCCAGTTTGCACAGCACTTGTTAATATGCTTCGCAGGAAAATTGTAAAGGCAAAACAATCTTCAGTATTTAATAATTTGATTGTGGCAATATCACAAACTTTCGATCAACTTACAGCTTTAAGGTCTTTATCATAAAAACAACATATCAATAAAATAGAAGAAATTTTAATGTTATGCATTAACTCATAAACACAACCTAATTGTTTAATCCCATAAACACAACCTAATTGTTTAATCCCAAGTAAATATCCCCACGCCAAATGAAACAAACCCTAATCTCATATGCATTCAATTAACACTAGTTCAAGCGTGCGCAGAATAAAACGCAAGCAAAAAATGAAAAGATTCTTGCGAGCTTGGAGGCAACCAATTCATACGCGCCAGCTTGTGAAGGCATATAACTCATGAGAGAGTTTTGATTTAATGTTTTATTTGTGTGTGTGTGTGCAGTTTAATGAAAATTAGCTCTAAAATGTCAATAATCTAATCATGCATAATAGAGGCCATTATTCATGACTAGAGCAATATTAAAGAGAAGAGCAATATTAAGGAGAAGAGCAGTATTAGTTAAAGTAAAGAGCTATATTAAAGAGAAGAGCAATATTAGTTAAAGTAAAGAGCTATATTAAAAAGAAGAGCAATATTAGTTAAAGTAAAGAGCTATATTAAAGAGAAGGGCAATATTAGTTAAAGTAAAGAGCTATATTAAAGAGAAGAGCAATATTAGTTAAAGTAAAGAGCTATATTAAAGAGAAGAGCAAGATTAGTTAAAGTAAAGAGCTATATTAAAGAGAAGAGCAATATTAGTTAAAGTAAAGAGCTATATTAAAAAGAAGAGCAATATTAGTTAAAGTAAAGAGCTATATTAAAGAGAAGGGCAATATTAGTTAAAGTAAAGAGCTATATTAAAGAGAAGAGCAATATTAGTTAAAGTAAAGAGCTATATTAAAGAGAAGAGCAATATTAGTTAAAGTAAAGAGCTATATTAAAGAGAAGAGCAATATTAGTTAAAGTAAAGAGCTATATTAAAGAGAAGAGCAAGATTAGTTAAAGTAAAGAGCTATATTAAAGAGAAGAGCAAGATTAGTTAAAGTAAAGAGCTTTATCACATAACTTACGGTGTGGGAGTGGAATTCCATATTTTCGATATACCACTAGTTATATAAGTATGCAAATAAGCCTAGTATGCACAGTCAAAAAAAATTGATAATGAGTATGATCCAATACCCATGGTTTATGTCGGTTTCACATATTAAAGTGACAGGCAAAATGCAATAAAAGTCGATATGTGAGTTATGTGATAATAGAATCTAACATTCCAAACATTGTATTGTCTTTGAATTGACTATTTATTTGAACAAATCATTTATATTACAAGGCAATTATGCCTAGCTTAATCGCCAGTTATGCATATCAGTTGAAAGTGTTTTTAGCTCGACTCGTCTGTCCGTAAACTTTTATTTTTAGCGACAACTCCTCTGAAACTACTGGATGGATATTCATGAAACTTTACAGAAATGTTGCCCATCAAGTCTAGTTGATCCTAGCAAAAATTCATGTTGATGTGAAATCCAGGATGGCCGCCAAAGCTAAAAATAGAGTTTTAAAATACAAGTTTGTAGCGACTACTTTTTGAAAACTGTAAGTGATATTGATATGGGACTTTTTCTAAAATGATCAGCATGACATGATGTTGATCCTTGTCAAAAATCGTTTTGATTTAACGTTAAACATGGCTGCCAGCGGCCATCTTTGTTTACATAGAGTTATATAGTAAAAACTTGTATCGACTACTCCTCGGAAACTACTTGGCGGATTGTCATGAAACTTTACAGGAATGTTGCTCTTGATGTCTTATTGATCCTAGAAAAATTTCAGGTCGGCCGGAAATTCAAGATGGCCGTCACAGCTAAAAATAGATTGTTAAACAATAAGTTTGTAGCGACTACTTCTTGAAAACTATAAGTGATATTGATATGGGACTTTTTCTAAAATGATCAGCATGACATGATGTTGATCCTTGTGGAAAATTATTTTGATTCGATGTTAAACATGGCTGCCAGTGGCCATCTTTGGTTACATAGAGTTATATAGTAAAAACTTGTAGCGACTACTCCTCTGAAACTACTTGGCGGATGTTCATGAAACTTCACAGGAATGTTGCTCTTGATGTTTAGTTGATCCTAGAAAAATTTCAGGTCGGCCGGAAATTCAAGATGGCCGCCACAGCTAAAAATAGATTTAAAATAAATAAGTTTGTAGCGACTACTTCTTCAAAACAATAAGAGATATTGATATGGGACTTTTTCTAAAATGATCAGTATGACATGATGTTGGTCCCTGTCAAAAATCGTTTTGATTTGACGTTAAACATGGCTGCCAGCGGCCATCTTTGTTTACATAGAGTTATATAATGAAAACTTGTAGCGACTACTCCTCTGAAACTACTTGACGGATTTTCATGAAACTTCACAGGAATGTTGCTCTTAATGTCTAATTGATCCAAGCAAAATTTCAGGTTGGCTGGAAATTCAAGATGGCCGCCACGGTTAAAAATAGATTTTCAAAAAACAAGTCTGTAGCGACTACTTCCTGAAATCAAAATCAATCAGTAGAGCTTCAAGGTCATTGACCTCTTGTTTTATGGTTCTCAAAAATAAATTGAAGGAGAAGTATTCACCATTTTGTCCTTTCTCTGACCTTCCAGCCTTCTGTACTTCCAAAAGTACAAAGATATTTGAATGAAACTTAAAACAGTGATACAGGGCAATGGGAAGAAACGCTTTGTTCAAATTAAAAAATACTGCCCTTTGTAATTTTATACTTATAAATCTCGTCTGGAGCATAGTTACTCGAAAACTTACTTAATGGGACTGTAACGCAACTTGACACAATGATAATGGGCAATGTGGGGAAGTGCAGAGTGTAGGAACCATAACTCTAGCTTGGGTAAAGACAGAATTATCCCTCTTTAAACACATTTGTCTCCTACCATTTTTACTGGAGGTACTATGGGTTTGCTCTGTGACAGTCATTCTGTTCGACCAGGGATTTTAATACAACTTAGCACACGTGTTTAACATATCAAGACAATGTGTCACCCAGATCTGTGACACATTGTATTCCGAATATCAAGGTCACACAAGACTTTACAGGTCATTGGTTACAGTTTGTTTCCAGGCTATAAGTTTTTATCTATTCCACACAAAATTTAATGTTCTCTCTTGGGCAGCTCTAAATAACCTTAAATGTGTTGATGAGCCCTAAAACAACATTCAGTAATATTATACATGTTTATAACCATGGGGGATTTGTCAAGATTTTCTTCTGAATATCTGTATGTTTTTGTCTCCAACCAAATGTGTCATGATTTCCTTGTGAATATTCTGTATGGTTTTGTCTGCAACCAGATGTGTCATGATTTCCTTGTGAATATCTGTATGGTTTTGTTTCCAACCAGATGTGTCACTATTTCCTTGTGAATATCTGTATGGTTTTGTCTCCTACCAGATGTGTCATGATTTTCTTGTGAATATCTGTATGGTTTTGTCTCCTACCAGATATGTCATGATTTTCTTGTGAATATCTGTATGGTTTTGTCTCCTACCAGATGTGTCACGGATTTCTTGTGAATATCTGTATGGTTTTGTTTCCTACCAGATGTGTCATGATTTTCTTGTGAATATCTGTATGGTTTTGTCTCCTACCAGATATGTCATGATTTTCTTGTGAATATCTGTATGGTTTTGTCTCCTACCAGATGTGTCATGATTTTCTTGTGAATATCTGTATGGTTTTGTCTCCTACCAAATGTGTCACGATTTTCTTGTGAATATCTGTATGGTTTTGTCTCCTACCAGATGTGTCACAATTTTTTTGTGAGAATCTGTATGGTTTTGTCTCCTACCAGATGTGTCATGATTTCCCTGTGAATATCTGTATGGTTTTGTTTCAAACCAGATGTGTCACTATTTCCTTGTGAATATCTGTATGGTTTTGTCCCCTACCGGATATGTCATGATTTATTTTCTTGTGAATATGTGTATAGTTTTGTCTCCTACCAGATGTGTCACAATTTTCTTGTGAATAGGTGTATGGTTATGTCTCCTACCAGATGTGTCACGATTTTCTTGGGAATGTCTGTATGGCTTTGTCTCCTACCAGATGTGTCACGATTTACTTGGGAATGTCTGTATGGCTTTGTCTCCTACCAGATATGTCATGCTTTTCTTGTGAGTATCTATGGTTTTGTCTTCTACCGGACCTGTCATGATTTCCTTGTGAATATCTGTATGGGTTTGTCTCCTACCAGATGTGTCATGATTTCCGTGCGAAGATCTATGGTTTTGTCTCCTACCAGATGTGTCATCAGTTCCTTGCAAATATCTGTATCGTTTGTCTTCTACCAGATGTGTTATGATTTCCTTGTGAATATCTGTATGGTTTGGTCTCCTACCAGATGTGTCATGATTTCCATGCAAATATCTGTATGGTTTTGTCTCCTACCAGATGTGTCATGATTTCCATGCAAATATCTGTATGGTTTTGTTTCCTACCAGACACGTCATGATTTCCTTGCGAATATCTGTATGGTTTTGTCTCCTACCAGATGTGTCATGATTTCCGTGCGAAGATCTATGGTTTTGTCTCCTACCAGATGTGTCATGAGGTTCTTGTGAATATCTGTATGGTTTTGTCTCCTACCAAATGTGTCATGATTTCCGTGCGAATATCTGTATGGTTTTGTCTCCTACCAGATGTGTCATGATTTCCGTGCAAATATCTGTATGGTTTTGTCTCCTACCAGATGTGTCATGATTTCCTTGTGAATATCTGTTTGTTTTGTCTCCTACCAGATGTGTCATGATTTTCTTGTGAGTATCTGTATGGTCTTGTCTCCAACCAGATGTATCATGATTTCTTGTGAATATCTGTATGGTCTTGTCTCCAACCAGATGTATCATGATTTCTTGTGAATATCTGTATGGTCTTGTCTCCAACCAGATGTATCATGATTTCCTTGTGAATATCTGTTGGTTTTGTCTCCTACCAGATGTGTCACGATTTCCTTGTGAATATCTTTATGGTTTTGTCTCCTACCAGATGTGTCATGATTTCCTTGCGAATATCTGTTGGTTTTGTCTCCTACCAGATGTGTCACGATTTCCTTGTGAATATCTGTATGGTTTTGTCTCCTACCAGATGTGTCATGATTTCCTTGTGAATATCTGTATGGTTTTGTCTCCTACCAGATGTGTCATGAATTTCTTGTATCTGTATGGTCTTGTCTCCTACCAGATGTGTCATGATTTCCTTGCGAATATCTGTATGGTTTTGTCTCCTACCAGATGTGTCATGATTTCCTTGCGAATATCTGTATGGTTTTGTCTCCTACCAGATGTGTCATGATTTCCTTGTGAATTTCTGTATGGTTTTGTCTCCTACCAGATGTGTCATGATTTCCTTGTGAATATCTGTATGGTCTTGTCTCCAACCAGATGTGTCATGATTTCCTTGTGAATATCTGTATGGTTTTGTCTCCTACCAGATGTGTCATGATTTCTTGTGAATATCTGTATGGTCTTGTCTCCAACCAGATGTGTCATGATTTCCTTGTGAATATCTGTTGGTTTTGTCTCCTACCAGATGTGTCATGATTTCCTTGTGAATATCTGTTGGTTTTGTCTCCTACCAGATGTGTCATGATTTCCTTGTGAATATCTGTATAGTTTTGTCTCAGGCTACCAGAACTCTGTGTCTTATTATCTTTTGAAACTTTTGAAAACTGCCCAAATTGCAATGGGCAGCAAGTTGTCTGCTAACAATTGAGAATATAATAAAATACATTTACATGATGCCTAGTATGTATATATGCAGCAATATAATGCATACTGAAGTCTGATATTCCCAAAGTAATCAGTTCTTTCAGTGGTATTGTGAACTGTCTCTGACAGGCCACCCTTTCAATTGGTTGCCATGCTGTAGCTATTGGCAACCATACATGAAATCAATTTCTTGGAAGAAGTATTCTTTTTCTACAGCCAGCAGAGCAGATAAATTTTAATAGTTTTTGTTTTGATAAGTTCAGGTTTTAATAAGTATGTGTGAATAAAGAAATGTTTGGCAGTTCAAACAGTCCTTTCTGGTCAACAAGATATGTGTGTGCTAGCTGTTTGATAAATAAAATGTGTAGATCTGGGAAATGCGACCTGGGTTTGATTCCCATCTCAGCATTGTGAGAGGGTCAGGTGTTGGCCTGGCTCAGAGAGTTGGAACACATTCTGGCTGTCTATTTAACAAAGAAATCATTTTCTTAGTTCTACACCTTTGATCCATTTTCCTTTCATTTAACATACACCGCTCACAAATGAAAGCAGTTATGTTTTGCAGTTCAGAAAACTAAATATTGTAAAACAATTATGTAGGATCAGTAATGGCAGAAAAATGTAACTTTTATGAGCATTGCCATAATAATATTGTATGTTATTAATAAGAATGCATCACATGCCAAACCAGTCAACACACAAAAGAATTTTAGAGTTTTAGGCTCATTGATGTGGTTCAGGTCCTTTAGAACAGAAAATATTATTTTTCAAATTTAAACTCTCACAACAAGCCTGATGTACCCACTTTAAAAATACGGAATTATAGTCATTGCTTCTTACTCTGAGAAGAAACAATTGCTTCTTACTCTGAGAAGAAACAATTGGATTTAAAAATTTATTCTGATGCAGCAGTGCTATACAGTATTAGCTATATGCACACAAAAAAAAATCTTGTTCAGAAAGAACATCCATTATGCTGTTGTAAGTTTTCACGAATACCTACCCAGCATCACAATTCATGAAAACATGTTTTTTTTATCAGTTGTTCAACAAGGACTCGATATATAATCACAACACAGGTCAGCAAGTAGAAATCACTGAAGGTGCATGGGCTTGATTATCTGCTGATGAAACCATATTCTAATACTGTCACTGAATGATACAATCACAGCTTTAATGAGCTTGTAGTAGGTTACCGCACCTTGTCATGCCTGCTTAATCTGATTGGATTGGATGTTTTGTTGGACTATGTTTGATCTTGTTAATGGTAAGTTAGTTTATTGAAGGTGGAAAGGTGTGTGGGGCTTATATTAAGCTTTAAAGTTGGTTATTGATAGCTTGATGCTAACCTTTTCTGTCAATCGATCGCAAGCACTCTTCTATCTCGATTATTAGGTACAAATAATTCTAAACATGATGTATATATTCCATATATGGTGATGATGTTGTTTGAAAGATTGAGGCATTTACGGTGCCACTGACCTGAAAACTAATAATAATCCGGCCATTTCCATCCATTTCCAGTTGAAGTGTCATCTAAATGAATGCCTGCAATGAGACCCTAAAAATGACTATGAGGGGTGAGTACATGATTTGTGATTACTGGGGAGTTGGTTGTGGGGGAGGGGGCAGGGTGCAATGCCAAGCTGGTAAAGTTTGTTTGTTTTTGTTTATTTGTTTGTATGGTGTTTTATGTCATTTTGAACACATGTAAGGTTATATATGATGGTCGATTTCTTGTGGTGGAAGCAGACCTCTTTTCATGTACACCTCCCACATCCGTAAGAATCATCGACACTTCCTCACTTAAGTGCCAACTCCCAGTGGGATTACTTAATTTTAGGCTCATTCATTTTGTTTCGGGCCCTTTAGGATAGAAACTTTGTGGAGGGGAGACATATTGTTTTTGTGCTGTCTGTCTTGTCTGTCCATTCGTTTACCAGCCCGTCCTTCCGCCTGTCTGTCACAAACTTTGTTCGGACAAGTTCTCCTGAACCCCTGGCTGGATTTCAACAAAACTTTGCAGGAGTGATCAGTACCAAGCTTAGTTATGCATGTCTTCGCCATGTTAATGTTGAGTGATTTTTGGCAGAGTTATGGGCATTTAAAGGTTTTAATGCACAAACTTTGTCCGGACTAGTTCTCCTTAACCCATTGCCGGATTCAACGAAACTTTGCAGAGATGATTAGTACCAATCCTAGTTGTGCATATAGTCGCTGTGTTCCGGTTGAATGATTTTGGTGTTGTTTTTTTACTAAAAACAACCTCTGGTTATCATTGTTTTGCAAATTTAAACTGCCACAAAAAGCCTGATGTACCCACTTTAAAAACGTGGAATATTCATTGCTTCTTACTCTGAGAACAAACAAATTATTATTTATTCTGATGCAGCAGTGCTATACAATGTTAGCTATATGCACACGCATGAGGAGGGAGGGTGGAGGCGGGGTGAGGGGCAACTTTTGAGAAACAGGTTGGCAACCAAAAAAGCAACAAAAGAAGTTTACGCGCATGAATTTTTGTATTAGTGAAATCTTATGAACAGAATAAAATGTTAAGATCAAGTCCATCGCTGGCATTACAATCACAGTATAAAAATAATAATGGAAGCATATAAAGTAAATACGCTTCATTCCGATTCATAAACACATACAATTTAAAACATAATATGAGCAAATCCCTTGCATCAAAATGATAACCCTGACCAATTATGTTCTAGTTATTACAATAATAACAAGGAATAACATTACCAGGAGTACCGTTGGGGTACATGCTCTATGTAATAATACCTGCCAAATGCATCAAGTCTTTATGTGATGATACGACTCTGGTGGGCATATCTGACACATTGTATATCATTTAAATGGTCCCCCAGCTACTGGTGAGCAAATGGAGTAAAACGATCATGCTCATATAGGTGGTTCCTCAGCTACTGGTGGGGAAATGGAGTAAAAAGATCATTTCATATAAATGGTTCCCCAGCCATTGATGGGCAAAAGGAGCAGAGAGATCATGATCATATAATGGTTCCCCAACCACTGATGTGCAAATGGAGCAGAGAGATCATGTTCATATAATGGGCTCCAACCACTGATGTGCAAATGGAGCAGAAAAATCGTGTTCATCTAATGGTTCCCCAGCCACTGATGAGCAAATGGAGCAGAAAAATCATGTTCATCTAAGTGATTCCCCAGTCACTGGTGGGCAAATGGAGTAGAAAGATCGTGTTTATGTAAGTGGTTCCCCAGTCACTGGTGAGCAAATGGAGTAGAAAGATCGTGTTTATGTAAGTGATTCCCCAGTCACTGATGGGCAAATGGAGTAGAAAGATCGTGTTTATGTAAGTGGTTCCCCAGTCACTGATGAGCAAATGGAGTAGAAAGATCATGTTCATGTAAGTGGTTCCCCAGTCACTGATGGGCAAATGGAGTTGAAAGATCGTGTTCATGTAAGTGGTTCCCCAGTCACTGATGGGCAAATGGAGTTGAAAGATCGTGTTCATGTAAGTGGTTCCCCAGTCACCGATGAGCAAATGGAGTAAAAAGATCATGTTCATGTAAGTGGTTCCCCAGTCACCGATGAGCAAATGGAGTAAAAAGATCATGTTTATGTAAGTGGTTCCCCAGTCACTGATGAGCAAATGGAGTAAAAAGATCATGTTTATGTAAGTGGTTCCCCAGTCACCGATGAGCAAATGGAGTAGAAAGATCTTGTTTATGTAAGTGGTTCCCCAGTCACTGATGAGCAAATGGAGTAAAAAGATCATGTTCATGTAAGTGGTTCCCCAGTCACCAATGAGCAAATGGAGTAGAAAGATCTTGTTTATGTAAGTGGTTCCCCAGTCACTGATGAGCAAATGGAGTAAAAAGATCATGTTTATGTAAGTGGTTCCCGAGTCACTGGTGAGCAAATGGAGTAAAAAGATCATGTTCATGTAAGTGGTTCCCCAGTCACTGATGAGCAAATGGAGTAAAAAGATCATGTTCATGTAAGTGGTTCCCAAGTCACTGGTGAGCAAATGGAGTAAAAAGATCATGTTCATGTAAGTGGTTCCCCAGCCACTGATGAGCAAATAGAGTTGAAAGATCGTGTTCATGTAAGTGGTTCCCCATTCACCGATGAGCAAATGGAGTAAAAAGATCATGTTTATGTAAGTGGTTCCCCAGTCACCGAAGAGCAAATGGAGTAAAAAGATCATGTTTATGTAAGTGGTTCCCCAGTCACCGATGAGCAAATGGAGTAAAAAAGATCATGTTAATGTAAGTGGTTCCCCAGTCACCGATTAGCAAATGGAGTAGAAAGATCTTGTTAATGTAAGTGGTTCCCCAGTCACCGATTAGCAAATGGAGTAGAAAGATCATGTTTATGTAAGTGGTTCCCCAGTCACTGGTGAGCAAATGGAGTAGAAAGATCATGTTTATGTAAGTGGCTCCCCAGTCACTGATGGAGCAAATTGAGTAGAAAGATCATGTTCATATAAGTGATTCCCCAGTCACTGATGGGCAAATGGAGTAGAAAGATCGTGTTCATGTAAGTGATTCCCCAGTCACTGATGAGCAAATGGAGTAAAAAGATCATGTTTATGTAAGTGGCTCCCCAGTCACTGGTGAGCAAATGGAGTAGAAAGATTGTGTTCATGTAAGTGGTTCCCCAGTCACTGATGAGCAAATGGAGTAGAAAGATCATGTTCATATAAGTGGTTCCCCAGTCACTGGTGAGCAAATGGAGTAGAAAGATCGTGTTCATGTAAGTGGTTCCCCAGTCACTGGTGAGCAAATGGAGTAAAAAGATCATGTTTATGTAAGTGGCTCCCCAGTCACTGGTGAGCAAATGGAGTAGAAAGATTGTGTTCATGTAAGTGGTTCCCCAGTCACTGATGAGCAAATGGAGTAGAAAGATCATGTTCATATAAGTGATTCCCCAGTCACTGATGGGCAAATGGGGTAGAAAGATCGTGTTCATGTAAGTGATTCCCCAGTCACTGATGAGCAAATGGAGTAAAAAGATCATGTTTATGTAAGTGGTTCCCCAGTCACTGGTGAGCAAATGGAGTAGAAAGATCATGTTCATGTAAGTGGTTCCCCAGTCACTGGTGAGCAAATGGAGTAGAAAGATCATGTTCATGTAAGTGGTTGTCCAGTCACTGATGGAGCAAATGGAGTAGAAAGATCTTGTTTATGTAAGTGGTTCCTCAGCTACTGGTTGTCAAATGGTGTATAAATATCATGTTCATCTAAGTGGTTCCTCAGCTACTGGTTGGCAAATGGTGTATACATATCATGTTCATATAAGTGGTTCCCCAGCTACTGGTTGGCAAATGGAGCAGAAAGATCATGTTCATATAAGTGGTTCCTCAGCTACGGGTTGGCAAATGGTGTATACATATCATGTTCATATAAGTGGTTCCCCAGCTACTGGTTGGCAAATGGAGCAGAAAGATCATGTTCATATAAGTGGTTCCTCAGCTACTGGTTGTCAAATGGTGTATAAATATCATGTTCATCTAAGTGGTTCCTCAGCTACTGGTTGGCAAATGGTGTATACATATCATGTTCATATAAGTGGTTCCCCAGCTACTGGTTGGCAAATGGAGCAGAAAGATCATGTTCATATAAGTGGTTCCTCAGCTACGGGTTGGCAAATGGTGTATACATATCATGTTCATATAAGTGGTTCCCCAGCTACTGGTTGGCAAATGGAGCAGAAAGATCATGTTTATATAAGTGGTTCCTCAGCTACTGGTTGGCAAATGGTGTATACATATCATGTTCATATAAGTGGTTCCCCAGCTACTGGTTGGCAAATGGTGTATACATATCATGTTCATATAAGTGGTTCCCCAGCTACTGGTTGGCAAATGGTGTATATATATCATGTTCATATAAGTGGTTCCCCAGCTACTGGTTGGCAAATGGTGTATACATATCATGTTCATATTAATGGTTCCCCAGCCACTGGTGAGCAAATTTAGCAGAAAGATCATGTTCATGTGAATGGTTCCCCCAGACACTTGTGAGCAAATGGAGTAGAAAGTATGTTCATATCAATGGTTCCCCAAGCCACTGGTGAGCAAATGGAGCAGAAAGATTATATTTATATAAATGGTTCCCCAGCCACTGGTGAGCAAGTGGAGTTGAAAGATCATGTTCATATAAATGGTTCCACAGCTAATGGTGAGCAAATAGAGCAGAAAGATCATGTTGATATAAGTGGTACCCAAAGCCACTGGTGAGCAAATGGAGCAGAAAGATCATGTTCATATAGTTGATTCCCTAGTCACTGGTGAGCAAATGGAGCAGAAAGATCATGTTTAATATGTGATTCCCCAGTCACTTGTGAGCAAATGGAGCAGAAAGATCATGTTCATATATTTGATTCCCCAGTCACTGGTGAGCAAATGGAGAAGAAAGATCATGTTCATATATGTGATTCCCCAGTCACTGGTGAGTAAATGGAGCAGAAAGATCATGTTGATATAAGATTCCCCAGTCACTGGTGAGCAAGTGGAGCAGAAAGGTCATGTTCATATAAGTGATTCCCAAGCCACTGGTGAGCAAATGTAGCAGAAAGCACATCTTCTGGTGAGCAGATGGAGCAGAAAGATTCTGTCCATCCTGTCCAAGCCACTGATGAGCAAATGGAGAAGAAAGATAATATTCTGGTGAGCAAATGGAGCAGAAAGATCATGTTGATATACGTGGTTCTCCAAGCCACTGGTGAG
Organism: Cyrtodaria siliqua; assembly: GCA_037043455.1. NCBI lineage: Eukaryota > Metazoa > Mollusca > Bivalvia > Adapedonta > Hiatellidae > Cyrtodaria > Cyrtodaria siliqua. The sequence goes on along the minus strand of JAWPHD010005685.1, from coordinate 122,064 downwards.
CAAATAGAGCAAAACCATCATGTTCATATAAGTGATTCTCCAGTCACTGGTGAGCAAAAGGATCAGAAAGATAAAGTTCATATAAATGGTTCCCCAGTCATTGGTGAGCAAATGGAGTACAAAGATCATGTTCATATAAGTGGTTCCCCAGTCACTGACGAGCAAATGGAGCAGAAAGATCATGTTCATATAAAAGGAGTTCATATAAAAGGTTCCCAGTCACTGTTGAGCAAATGGAGCAGAAAGATCATGTTCATATAAGTGATTCCCCAGTCACTTATGAGCAAATGGAGCAGAAAGATCATGTTCATATAAATTGTTTTCCAGTCACTGGTGAGCAGATGGAGCAGAAAGGTCATGTTCATAAGTGATTCCCCAGTCACTGGTGAGCAAATGGAGCAGAAAGATCATGTTCATATATTTGATTCCCCAGTCACTGGTGAGCAAATGGAGCAGAAAGATCATGTTCATATATGTGATTCCCCAGTCACTGGTGAGCAAATGGAGCAGAACGATCATGTTCAAATAAGCGATTCCCCAGTCACTGGTGAGCAAATGGAGCAGAGAGATCATGTTTATATATGTGATTCCCCAGACACTGGTGAGCAAATGGAGCAGAAAGATCACGTTCATTTATGGGACTCCCCAGTCACTGGTGAGCAAATTGAGCAGAAAGATCATGTTCATATATGTGATTCCCCAGTCACTGGTGAGTAAATGGAGCAGAAAGATCATGTTGATATAAGATTCCCCAGTCACTGGTGAGCAAGTGGAGCAGAAAGATCATGTTCATATAAGTGATTCCCAAGTCACTGGTGAGCAAATGGAGTAGAAAGATCACGTTTATATAAAATTCCCAGTCACTGGTGAGCAAATGCAGCAGAAAGATCATTTTTATATATGATTCCCTAGTCACTGGTGAGCAAATGGAGCAGAAAAATCATGTTCATATAAGTGTTTCTTCAGTCACTGGTGAGCAAATGGAGCAGAACGATCATGTTCATATAAGTGATTCCCCAGTCACTGGTGAGCAAATGGAGCAGAAAGATCATGTTCGTATAAAATTCCCAGTCACTGGTGAGTAAATGGAGCAGAAAGATTATGTTGATATAAGATTCCCCAGTCACTAGTGAGCAAATGGAGCAGAAAGATCATGTTCATATAAGTGATTCCCAAGTCACTGGTGAGCAAATGGAGCAGAAAGATCATGTTCATATAAGTGATTCCTCAGTCACTGGTGAGCAAATGGAGCAGAACGATCATGTTCATATAAGTGATTCCCCAGTCACTGGTGAGCAAATGGAGCAGAATGATCATGTTCATATAAGTGATTCCCCAGTCACTGGTGAGCAAATGGAGCAGAAAGATCATGTTCATATAAGTGATTCCTCAGTCACTGGTGTACAAATGGAGCAGAACGATCATGTTCATATAAGTGATTTCCCAGTCACTGGTGAGCAAATAGAGGAGAAAGATCATGTTCATATAAGTGATTCCCCAGTCACTGGTGTACAAATGGAGCAGAACGATCATGTTCATATAAGTAATTCCCCAGTCACTGGTGAGCAAATGGAGCAGAACGATCACGTTCATATAAGTGATTCCTCAGTCACTGGAGAGCAAGTAAAGCAGAACGATCATGTTCATATAAGTGATTCCCAAGTCACTGGTGAGCAAATGGAGCAGAACGATCATGTTCATATAAGTGATTCCCCAGTCACTGGTGAGCAACTGGAGCAGAACGATCATGTTCATATAAGTGATTCTTCAGTCAATGGACAGCAAGTAAAGCAGAACGATCATGTTCATATAAGTGATTCCCCAGTCACTGGTGAGCAAATGGAGCAGAACGATCATGTTCATATAAGTGATTCCCCAGTCACTGGTGAGCAAATGGAGCAGATGTTCATATAAATGGTTCCACAGCTACTTCATTGCCCATTTTGATGACTGTTCACAAACACACATGTTGGTTATATTTTCTGCATATACATATTTTTAAGTTTCTAGCACTGAAATGCTTAAGTGACAGTAGTAGTGGTACATTATAAAATATCTTGGCTAGAAAAGAATTAAGAGGGATGCAAGTTTGTAAAGAAGAACAATAAGACAGGTTGAAAATGAATGAAAATGGCTGAGATTGATTGATTGATTGATTGATTGATTGATTGGAGTTGTATGAGAACACAGAGGCCATATTGAGCCACCAGAGAGGCAGGTACTCAATCTTACTTATCTTACCCACTAATCACTGTACTGTTACAGGGCTTGTTTTCCTTCATAAACAGAGGCCGATATTTGGCCTCTTCCCTAACAAAATAGCCTGCTTTTACCCCCTCTTTTGCTGAGAAAATTCCCCTGGGTTAAAAAATCATAAAAGATTTGGAAAAAAAATCTTAACATTCCTCTTTTTCATCTTGATTTGTAGAAAAATAACTCGAAAAAGTGACCCACTTGACGCGGATAGGCTCTTAGCGTGTTCAAATTCTTTTGCATATTTACACAACAATCTAATTTCAGCCTTATACACTGTTCCCCTATATGTCGAAATTGCACTGTTCCCACTTTATCTTGAAAATTGCACCTTTTTCTCCCTATTGAAGGGCCTGGGCCTTTCCACTTTTTCCGAAAAGAAAATGCCCCGTGTTAAAGAATGACAATGGCAGTGATTGATTAGTAGGTGTAATACAAGTTTTGTTATGATTGGACTGAATCCTGATTACAGGTTATGGATCAAAAGATATGACACATCACGCCTGCATACAGGTCATGTCAAAGAGACAAGCGTCATTCTTGAAGTATTCGTCATGCATTAAAATTAGTAGCTCTATTTATTTTATTTTATCCGGTATCATTTTCACTTTGAACCTGCTTGTATATCATTAAGTAAATCCATTAGAGGTAATATAATCACTTTTATTTAATTTCAAAATAACAGGTTTTTAGAAAAAATAAATAACTAGTCAAAATCTCAATTATTCAGAACACTACAAAATATTTTAAAAAGATAAAAAAAAGGTTTAGGAAAACAACTTGAATAAAATACACATTTTGTTTAGATATTTGGTTTCTTTTGATTTGGGAAAGTGTAAAGTGTGTACCTCAAAACTGCTGTGTCTCTATAAATACCTTTATGGATTTGGGGGCATCTGTTAGAGTCTCTGACTTGAAATCGCTTGCCTCTCATTGCAGTGAAGCCCTTATGGGACCAGGAATCTTTATGGAAGGAAGCTATCTAGCTGACTTGCGGAACGTCGGTTCAACAAAAACTGCCTGGAGGGGCACCTGGGGTCTTCCTCCGCCAATAAAGCTAGAAAGTCACCATATGACCTTAGTTATTCATGCGACTATAAAATAAAAAAGAAGTAGATATAAAAGTCGAACAGGAAATGAAGCATTCAAGGACCACAGTCAACCAATAGTATGCATAGAAACAAACAACAATTACAAGGATAAATAAAAGGCAAGATATGACATAACAAACGTAAGAGGGTTGACAATAGGGCTGCCGCTTTGTCAGTGACAAAAAGGGCAGCTGGGGGTTTAAAACAGGTTCTAGGGTGCACCAAACCTCTCCTTTTAACCCTATTGTCATCCCAATAAAATGGGACAGTGTAAATAAAGAAATCCCGGCCATGAACTATTCTCTAACAAGCAAGGCAGCATTAATAGGCAATATAAGTAAAACACATAGATGATCATGTACATATGAATAAAAAGCCTAGAAAGTCATAAAGTCCATTTCAGTTGTTGGATTTGTTATAGAAAGATTATTTTTGTTGTTATTTATAGGCTATTGTTATTCAGAACTAGGATGTAAGGAACTCTCAAGCTGGTAAATACTTTCTCAGTTATAATCTTATGAATTATCAAGAGCATTTTCTTGTTTATTTGAATGTATGGTTTGAATCACACAAGAAGTCAATGAAACTAATTGTCCTTGAAAAATATTTCTATTTCATATTGTAGCAAGCACTTAAAAGATTTACTTTATTTTCTATTTCCTTATGCCTTTGGGATTTCAGTTGGTGACAAAACTGCATTTGTAGAAGCTGAGACTCATTTGTTAAAAGAACAAACCCTAGAAAAGAGAATGGTATGCTTTCTTCTTGGCATATCAATCATTTAAACTGTGTTTTATGTTTAAGCTACTCTTTGGGTTATAAATCCCACTGTAATTAATCAAACGACAACTACAAACTTTGTACATTTCTGGTCATGTGTTGGTTTAAACAATATTTATTTCTAATGTTCACATATATATTGTATACAAACTATAATAGTAAGGATCTGAAAACAAACTTATCAAAGCTTATATAAGTTCATCTCCTTTCAGAGAAGTCACATTTTGATATGGCTAAGTAACATAAATATTTTAATCATATAGTCAGTAAGAAACAAAGCAGGATAAATAATCAAGGATAAGGAATCAGAATGGTAGCTGAGCACAAAAATGAGAACACCCAAAGTCTGTGTAGTGCGACTTATTGGGGTATCATGTCGTGTGTACGGCCCGGAGTCAGTGTAGTGTGACTGGTGGGGGTATTGTGTGTACAGCCCGGCGTCGGTGTAGTGTGACTGGTAGGTATCATGTGTGTACGGCCTGGCATCCGTGTAGAGCGACTGGTTGGGGTATCAAGTGTGTACGGCCCGGCTTCAGTGTAGTGCGACTGGTTGGGGTATCGTGGTGGGTACGACACGGCGTCCGTGTAGTGTGACTGGTTTGGGTATCATGTGGTGTGTACGCCCCGGCGTCTGTGTAGTTTGACTGGTTGGGGTATCATGTGGTGTGTATGGCCCGGCGTCCGTGCAGTGTGTCTGGTTGGGGTATCGTGGTGTGTATGGCCCGGCACCAATGTAGTGCGACTGGTTAGGGAATCATGTCGTGTGTATGGCCCGGTGTCCGTGTAGTGTGACTGGTTGGGGTATCATGTGGTGTGTACGGCCCGGCGTCAGTGCAGTGTGACTGGTTGGGGTATCGTGGTGTGTACGACCCGGCGTCCGTGTAGTGTGACTGGTTGGGGTATCATGTCTTGTACAGCAAGGCATCAGTGTAGTGTGACTGGTAGGGGTATCGTGTGTACGGCCCGGCATCAGTGTAGTGTGACTGGTTGAGGTATCGTGGTGTATAGGGCCCGGCTTCAGTGTAGTGTGACTGGTTGGGGTATCATGTCGTGTGTAAGGCCCGACATCAGTGTCACAGTGTGACTGGTAGGGGTATCGTGGTGTGTACGGCCCGGCATCCGTGTAGTGCGACTGGTTGGGGTATCATGTTGTGTGTACGGCAAGGCTTCAGTGAAGTGTGACTGGTAGGGGAATCGTGGTGTGTACGGCCCGGCGTCCATGTAGTGTGACTGGTTGGGGTATTATGTGGTGTGTACGGTCCAGCATCGGTGTAGTGTGACTGGTTGGGGTATCGTGGTGTGTACGGCCCGGCGTCCATGTAGTGTGACTGGTTGGAGTATCATGTGGTGTGTACGGTCCGGCATCGGTGTAGTGTGACTGGTTGGGGTATCGTGGTGTGTACGGCCCGGCGTCCATGTAGTGTGACTGGTTGGGGTATCATGTTGTGTGTACGGTCCGGCATCGGTGTAGTGTGACTGGTTGGGGTATCATGTTATGTGTACGGCATGGTATTAAAAGTGAGGTCAATACTCAATACTGTTTGGCAAATGGGACCTTCCAGTCCTAGACTACTGCACATGCAAGAATAAACCTTGCTTTGTTGTTGTTGTTGTCAAGGTTTTAGTTTTAAAGCTACATCCTCTTTCAGATATTATGAGCAGACACATTTCTCCAGAAGATTTACAGGCATGAATTGTTGATTAACACACACAGGTGACTCCAGTGTGTACATGCAGTCAATGCTTTGATATGTCAGTACATGACTTTGTTGTTGAAACTTGAGTTAATCAGTCAAATTGCTTTGATAGCCACAACTTTGATTGTTTTTGGATGTTTTAATGAGTTTGTAAATAAAAGCAGTTTAAACAATCTTCTTTCCTTCAAAATTCTCCAATTTCCCCTTATTTTGCCACCAATAATACCCTGTGATGGAATCAAAATGAACTACCTGCCATAGAAGCTGGGCTAGTTGATTTATATATACATAATACAGATAGACACTCAGTATCAGGTTGTAAGTTTTTGTTTTCTATTTCAGAATTCACTGATAATCTTATCAGAAACAAAAAAGCATTCTGCTGTACGGCATGGAGATATGTTTGAACTAAGTTTATATCCGAGTTAGCCAGGTTAAGTCTACGTTTACCTCTTATCAATAAATATCAGTCAAACTTAGCCTGAAGAATTCTGACCATCAGTAACAAAACAATATAATTCATTCTCTAATCAGAGTTATGTCCCTTGTTATTTGGGACAAGTTCCCCATTCTAGCAGTGTCGGTGTATATAGGTAAACCCCTCCAGATTAGCTTGGATTGCACCAGTGTATGTCAGTGTATATAGGTAAACCCCTCCAGATTAGCTTGGATTGCACCAGTATAGGTAAACTAGGGACAAGTTGGTCCTCCAGATTATCTTGGATTGCACCAGTGTATATAGGTAATCTAGGGACAAGATCTCAAGATTATCTTGGGATTGTACCAGTGTATATAGGTAAACTAGGGCCAAGTTCCTCCTCCAGATTATCTTGGATTGCACCAGTGTATATAGGTAAACTAGGAACAAGTTCCTCCTTCAGATTATCCTGGATTGCACCAGTGTATAGAGGTAAACTAGGGCCATGTTCCTCCTCCAGATTATCTTGGATTGCACCAGTGTATAGAACAAGTTCCTCCTCCAGATTATCTTGGATTGCACCAGTGTATATAGGTAAACTAGGGCCAAGTTCCTCCTCCAGATTATCTTTGATTGCACTAGTGTATACAGGTAAACTAGGGACAAGTTCATCTTCCAGATTATCTTGGATTGCACCAGTGTATAGAACAAGTTCCTCCTCCAGATTATCTTGGATTGCACCAGTGTATAGAGGTAAACTAGGGACAAGTTTCTCCTCCAGATTATCTTGGATTGCACCAGTGTATAGAGGTAAACTAGGGACAAGTTCCTCCTCCAGATTATCTTGGATTGCACCAGTGTATAGAGGTAAACTAGGGACAAGTTCCTCCTCCAGATTATCTTGGATTGCACCAGTTTATAGAGGTAAACTAGGGCCATGTTCCTCCTCCAGATTATCTTGGATTGCACCAGTTTATAGAGGTAAACTACGGACAAGTTCTCCTCCAGATTATCTTGGATTGCACCAGTGTATAGAGGTAAACTAGGGACAAGTTCTCCTCAAGATTATCTTGGATTGCACCAGTTTATATAAGTAAACTAGGGCCACGTTCCTCTCCAGATTATTTAGGATTGCACCAGTGTATAGAGGTAAACTAGGGACAAGTTCTCCTTGAGATTATCTAGGATTGCACCAGTTTATATAAGTAAACTAGGGACAAGTTCCCCTCCAGATTATCTTGGATTGCATCAGAATATTTAGGTAAACTAGGGCCCAGTTCCCCCTCCAGATTGTCTTGGATTGCATCAGTGTATAGAGGTAAACTAGGGACAAGTTCTCCTTGAGATTATCTAAGATTGCACCAGAATATTTAGGTAAACTAGGGCCCAGTTCCCCCTCCAGATTATCTTGGATTGCATCAGAATATTTAGGTAAACTAGGGCCCAGTTCCCCCTCCAGATTGTCTTGGATTGCACCAGTTTATAGAGGTAAACTACGGACAAGTTCTCCTTGAGATTATCTTGGATTGCATCGGTGTATATAGGTAAACTAGGGACAAGTTCTCCTTCAGATTATCTTGGATTGCATCGGTGTATATAGGTAAACTAGGGACAAGTTCTCCTTCAGATTATCTTGGATTGTACCAGTTTATATAAGTAAGCTAGGGATAAGTTCCCCTCCAGATTATCTTGGATTGCATCGGTGTATATAGGTAAACTAGGGACAAGTTCTCCTTCAGATTATCTTTGATTGTACCAGTATATATAGGTAAACTAGGTCCAAATTCCCATCCAGATTATCTTGGATTGCACCAGTGTATATAGATAAACTAGGGCCAAGTTCCTCCTCTAGATTATCTTGGATTGCACCAGTGTATAGAGGTAAACTAGGGCCAAGTTCACTATTAGATTATCTTGGATTCCACCAGTGTATATAGGTCAACTAAGGACAAGTTCCTCCTCCAGATTATCTTGGATTCCACCAGTGTATATAGGTAAACTAGGGACAAGTTCTCTTCCAGATCATTTTGGATTGCACCAGTGTATATAGGTAAACCAGGGATAAGTTCTCTTCCAGATTATCTTGGATTGCACCAGTGTATATAGGTAAACTACTGCCACGTTCCCCTCCAGATTATCTTGGATTGCACCAGAGTATATAGGTAAACTAGGGACAAGTTCTCTTCCAGAGTATCTTGGATTGCACCAGTGTATATAAGTAAACTAGGGCCACGTTCCTCTCCAGATTATCTTGGATGGCACCAGTGTATATAGGTAAACTAGTGTCAAGTTCCCCTCCAGATTATCTTGGATGGCACCAGTGTATAGAGGTAAACTAGGGACAAGTTCCTCCTCCAGATTATCTTGGGATTGCACCAGTGTATAGAGGTAAACTAGGGACAAGTTCCTCCTCCAGATTATCTTGGATTGCACCACCGCATATAGGTAAACTAGGGACAAGTTCCTCCTCCAGATTATCTTGGGATTGCACCAGTGTATAGAGGTAAACTAGTGTCAAGTTCCCCTCCAGATTATCTTGGATTGCACCACCGCATATAGGTAAACTAGGGACAAGTTCCTCCTCCAGATTATCTTGGGATTGCACCAGTGTATAGAGGTAAACTAGGGACAAGTTCTCCTCCAGATTATCTTGTGTGTGTGTGTGTAGTTCTAAGGTTTATAGTCCGTCCGCCAACGAACACGTCAAGGTATACCTGACGCGATGGGCACAATAGAGTCTGGACTTTCTCCAGATTATCTTGGATTGCACCAGTGTATATATAGGTAAACTAGGGCCACGTTCCCCTCCAGATTATCTTGGATTGCATCAGTGTATATAGGTAAACTAAGGACAAGTTCTCTTCCAGATAATCTTGGATTGCACCAGTATTATATGTAGGGTAAACTAAGGCCAAGGGTAAACTCCTCAGATATTTATATTTTTATATTATGATAACCCTGTGTGTGTTATTGTGTTTATTATTTTACTATCCTATGGATAAAGCTTGATTGTGAAACAATTCACCTGTACAGTTATTCCAGATTGTAAATCCTGAAGGGTCCCATCCCGTTTCATTATTTAACAGTTAATAGTTACATGGCTGCATAATTCCTTTTCATTTTTGGTATGATGTGAAAAAAAAAAATGAAAACCACATAAGGTTGCATTCCATTAATTATACAGGCTTCATAAGGTTGCACTCCACTAATTTTTACAAAAGATTCCACAAAGTGTTTAATTATATGTCCAGTTATTTAACAGATAATTGTTGCATATGTTCTTTTTCTTCTTTTATGAAGTGAACATTCATAACAATATCCTCATAAAGTTATACACTACTAATTTTAAAAACTCATAAGGTTACACTCCACTAATTTACGTTGTGTCTCGTCGCGTCTCGTTGCATCATTTAACAAATAATGGTTGCATGGTTGAATATTTGTTTACCCTGAACATCAGTTTGGTCAGGTAAGCTAACCTCAGTTAACTTTTTCTGATAACTTTAATTTCTTTTTTTGTTTGATACTTGATCATATGTATTGTTGGCATTGGTGGACACCACTGAATGACAAAAATTACCAAGGTCAAGGTCATATTTTGGGTTATTTTCCCCAAACAACTTAACCTCAGTTCTTTGATACTTGGACATATGTATTGGTATACTGGTTTCACCCTGTCCATCTGTCCGTCTGTCTGTCGAGACGTATCATTGTCTGCTCCGTAACTCCTCTCCCCCTGGAGCAAATCTCATAAAACTTCATGTGTGGACTGCCTGTGATGAGAGGATGACACCTATTGATTTTAAGGTCAGTGGGTCAAAGGTCACCATGACCTGATTATGAAAAACCTTGTCCACTCTATAACTCCTCATGAAACTTCATAGTTAAACTGCCTGTGGTGAGAGGATGACCCCTATTGATTTTGAGTTCAATAGGTCAAAACATCAAGGTCACCGGGACCTGATAATGAAAAACCTTGTCTGCACCATAACTCCGCTCCCCTTGAAGCAAATCTCATGAAACTTCATAGTTGAACTGCCTGTGTTGAGAGAAGGACCCCTATTGATTTTGAGGTTAGTTGGTCAAAGGTCAAGTTCACTGGGACCCGATAATGAAAAACCATGTCCGCACCCAATCGTGAACGCACGGCCAATCCCGTCATTCCTCGGGATCCCGCCTCGTGTGTATCAGGGCGCTTCGGTATGTTCAAAATCTTAACATTCTGTTAGCCGGAAGGCAACGGCACAGAAAATAGTGCACTGTTGCTAAGCTGTTGCTACATAAACATTATGGCCGCTTGCCACACGTGTTGATGTATGATTTGCGTTGCATGTTTGTTATTTACAATACAGATTAAGGTTTTATCACTACTTTCACGTAAATAAACTATAGATGGAGCAATCGGCTAAATGACATTGCAAAATTTTGAAGATAACTTTGATTTTGAATGCAAATTCATTTTGGCGGGAATCTGACGAGCCTCACGCTAGTATGACATAACCAATATGGAACCTGCGTATTACATTTGAGTCGTGCAGCAGTGTACGAGATGTTGCGAATGGTCCGCACCATAACCCCTGAGGCAAATCTCATGAAACTTCAAAGGTGAAGTGGTTATGGTGAGAGGATAGCCCCTATTGATTTTGATGTCAGTAGGTCAAAGGTCAAGGTCACCACCACCTGATAATGGAAAACCTTGTCCGCTCCATAACTCCTTCCCCACTGAGGCAAATCTCATGAAACTTCATAGTTGAATTGCATGTGGTGAGAGGACGACACCTATTGATTTTGAGGTCAGTAGGTCAAAGGTCAAGGTCACAGGGACCCGATAATGAAAAACCTTGTCCGCTCTATAACTCCTCTCCCCCTGAAGCAAATCTCATGAAACTTCATAGTGCATAGCGCCAGGGTGCTACTTTTAGAGGAAACCTAAGGTTAACATTTTGCATAGCGCCAGGGTGCTACTATTAGGAGAAACGTGAGGTTAACATTTTGCATAGCGCCAGGGTGCTACTATTAGGGGAAACGTGAGGTTAACATTTTGCATAGCGCCAGGGTGCTACTGTTAGGAGAAATGTGAGGTTAACATTTTGCATAGTGCCAGGGTGCTACTATTAGAGGAAACCTGAGGTGAAGATTTTGCATAGCGCCAGGGTGCTACTGTTAGGAGAAACGTGAGGTTAACATTTTGCATAGCGCCAGGGTGCTACTGTTAGGAGAAACGTGAGGTTAACATTTTGCATAGTGCCAGGGTGCTACTATTAGAGGAAACCTGAGGTGAAGATTTTGCATAGCGCCAGGGTGCTACTGTTAGGAGAAATGTGAGGTTAACATTTTGCATAGTGCCAGGGTGCTACTATTAGAGGAAACCTGAGGTGAAGATTTTGCATAGCGCCAGGGTGCTACTGTTAGGAGAAACCTGAGGTTAACATTTTGCATAGCGCCAGGGTGCTACTGTTAGGAGAAACGTGAGGTTAACATTTTGCATAGTGCCAGGGTGCTACTATTAGAGGAAACCTGAGGTGAAGATTTTGCATAGCGCCAGGGTGCTACTGTTAGGAGAAATGTGAGGTTAACATTTTGCATAGCGCCAGGGTGCTACTATTAGAGGAAACCTGAGGTGAAGATTTTGCATAGCGCCAGGGTGCTACTATTAGGAGAAACGTGAGGTGAACATTTTGCATAGCGCCAGGGTGCTACTATTAGGAGAAACGTGAGGTGAACATTTTGCATAGCGCCAGGGTGCTACTATTAGGAGAAACGTGAGGTGAACATTTTGCATAGCGCCAGGGTGCTACTATTAGGAGAAACGTGAGGTTAACATTTTGCATAGCGCCAGGGTGCTACTATTAGGAGAAACGTGAGGTGAACATTTTGCATAGCGCCAGGGTGCTGCTATTAGGAGAAACGTGAGGTTAACATTTTGCATAGCGCCAGGGTGCTACTATTAGGAGAAACGTGAGGTTAACATTTTGCATAGCGCCAGGGTGCTACTATTAGGAGAAACGTGAGGTTAACATTTTGCATAGCGCCAGGGTGCTACTATTAGAGGAAACCTGAGGTGAAGATTTTGCATAGCGCCAGGGTGCTACTATTAGGAGAAACGTGAGGTGAACATTTTGCATAGCGCCAGGGTGCTACTATTAGGAGAAACGTGAGGTTAACATTTTGCATAGCGCCAGGGTGCTACTATTAGGGGAAACGTGAGGTTAACATTTTGCATAGCGCCAGGGTGCTACTATTAGGAGAAACGTGAGGTGAACATTTTGCATAGCGCCAGGGTGCTACTATTAGGAGAAACGTGAGGTGAACTTTTTGCATAGCGCCAGGGTGCTACTATTAGGAGAAACGTGAGGTTAACATTTTGCATAGCGCCAGGGTGCTACTATTAGGAGAAACGTGAGGTGAACATTTTGCATAGCGCCAGGGTGCTACTATTAGGAGAAACGTGAGGTTAACATTTTGCATAGCGCCAGGGTGCTACTATTAGGAGAAACGTGAGGTTAACATTTTGCATAGCGCCAGGGTGCTACTATTAGAGGAAACCTGAGGTGAAGATTTTGCATAGCGCCAGGGTGCTACTATTAGAGGAAACCTGAGGTGAACATTTTGCATAGCGCCAGGGTGCTACTATTAGGGGAAACGTGAGGTTAACATTTTGCATAGCGCCAGGGTGCTACTATTAGGAGAAACGTGAGGTGAACATTTTGCATAGCGCCAGGGTGCTACTATTAGAGGAAACGTGAGGTGAACATTTTGCATAGCGCCAGGGTGCTACTATTAGAGGAAACCTGAGGTGAACATTTTGCATAGCGCCAGGGTGCTACTATTAGGAGAAATGTGAGGTTAACATTTTGCATAGCGCCAGGGTGCTACTATTAGGAGAAACGTGAGGTTAACATTTTGCATAGCGCCAGGGTGCTACTATTAGAGGAAACCTGAGGTGAACATTTTGCATAGCGCCAGGGTGCTACTATTAGAGGAAACCTGAGGTGAACATTTTGCATAGCGCCAGGGTGCTACTATTAGAGGAAACCTGAGGTGAACATTTTGCATAGCGCCAGGGTGCTACTATTAGAGGAAACCTGAGGTGAACATTTTGCATAGCGCCAGGGTGCTACTATTAGGGGAAACCTGAGGTTAACATTTTGCATAGCGCCAGGGTGCTACTATTAGGGGAAACGTGAGGTTAACATATTGCATAGCGCCAGGGTGCTACTATTAGGAGAAACGTGAGGTTAACATTTTGCATAGCGCCAGGGTGCTACTATTAGAGGAAACCTGAGGTTAACATTTTGCATAGCGCCAGGGTGCTACTATTAGGGGAAATGTGAGGTGAACATTTTGAAATTAAACAAAAATATAAATAAGATATCAAAAAAAGAAAAAAAGTAAAGAAAAAAAAAAGATGATATTTAATTGCTATAAAATGTATTAGGAGGACCTTTTTCATGAGGAGGTAGAGAAAGGGAAAACCAACAGTTTTGTATGTTTCGCTTAAATGTTTGATAAATGGTATTCAGTCTATAACATCATTTTCTGCAGCCCATTAACCCTTTTATGAGAAATAAAAATGCATTTTATATGCCAGATGTAATCTTAACTGCCAATATCATTGACTTATCTGCAACATGGAATGGAGAATCGACTCTTCAAATGATGTCTCTCCCACAAATGATTGCAGCTTGTTACTTTAACCCAATACTATTTATTCACCTGTTAGTTTCCCTGAATCCTTGGCAGATAACAATCCAATTAGTGACTAATTAACAACTAATTAACAAATAATCAGTTGAATTAAGCTCCACTTAATGCTTGTTAAGAGCTGTACAGGTGAATTAAGTGGAAATAGTGTTTATGTTTTAAATGTTTTTTTTCCTAGGTGATAGAAGTAAAAGTGGAGGTAAGACATTCTTTGGACTTTTTTCCCATCTTTACAAATTGGGCATATGTACAGTTTTACACTTATTGATAATGGGTCTATTAACTATTAATTGTGCCCTCTGCCCATAGGGCAATTCATAATTTTCCATTGCAGAGATGTTGAGATTTTATCATATTTTCAGTAGGTGATAAAATTTGTGTTACTCGGTTTTTATCCTTAGGCTCTATAGTAAAATAAAAATCTTTGGCAGCATAAAATGATGACAATTTTCAAGATTTTGATTTGAAAGATACTTATACTGAATCAGTTTGCATGAATGTGCATTAAATATTCAGGGTTTCAAAAGAATTACACTGTAGATACATTAATTTTAACAGTAAACTTGGTTGAACATCAAGGATAAAGACCGAGTTTATCACCTACCAGAATGTATTAGGTATGTCTAATTTCTGGTCACTGATTGGTCAGTTTTTTTTATGACGCTCTATCGAAATTATGAATAATATGAATAATGGGACAGTAATGGGTTTCATTCATGTATGTGTCTATCCCAAAGGTCGGGCAATTTGTGGTCACAATTATTAAAGAGACACAAGGCAATCTTGAAGTTTTTATCAAAAATCTCACCCACAAAGTAGAAATGATCCAAAGAAGATACCGTATTCCTCGGCGTATAACACGCATGCGCAGATAATGCGCACCCCAACTTTGGACCCGAAATCCTTGGAAAAATATTTTTTTGTCTATTGTAACGTAAACCGCGCATATAAAACCTGTGTTTTCAATTTCAAAACAGAAGGCAGCCATTTTGAAGCATTGACCGAAGGACAACTGTAAAACGAAATCGGATTGGCTAAAACTAGATTCTTGTTTAGACTGTGTTTTGTACTCGAATTTAAAATAAAAACGACTTTGAATTGAAGAATCGAGTGTGACGTGTTTTTCACTCGTTTTGTAAATAAAAGAAAAGAAAAATGAAGTCACCCGTGTTATTTATTATTAACATATTTTTATTTTTTATTTTTTTATTACTTAAACACATTTTCGCAACTCATTGTGTCAACAATTTCTCAAACTTCTTACCAACTAATCAATGCCAATTAACACCTCACAACATGCCAGCAGTCTTATTCAAGTTATTGTCAGTTGTTTGTGGCCAGGTAAAACAAACGACAACTTTAATCAATAGAACGTTTGTTTAATAATCACCGTATGCAGTCAGGTTAACTAAAAACCAAACACTTCACACGTTTTTCCAGTTAATTGAACCCTTTATTCTACGTTGTCAAAATTCAGAATTGACAAATAAATATGTGCGGTAAATCAATACCGCTGTTACCCGGTAGTCGTTGTTAGGAAGAAAATGTAATATTCTATTCTTTTCATTGTAAACCAGTCTGCGTTTTACGGAAACCACAGCCTCATCATTTCACTTTGCCGACTGATGTAAACAATGATATTTTTCAACATTTCAATGGTATTGTATCAACATTATTCAACAAAACACACGATAAAGCTAGATTTTATTATTTTTATTGATACTAAGCATATAATATAAAACACATGTTATAGAAACAAGCCAACTTTCGTTCGATTCAATCTCTCTAGTAAACGGCCAGTCTTGCGACTTTTTGAAACCCACGAAACTGCTCGACTTGGCTGAAAGAAAAAAAAGAGTAGAACATTACTTGTTGCCTAAACCGCGCACCCCTTCTTCAACCACAGAATCTGGGGTAAAAAAGCGCGCGCTTTACGCCGGTAAATACGGTATGCCAGATTTGTCTATAATGATTACAACTATGAAAGAGTTCTTTTGATACTATACATTTTAGTCTTGTTGTAGATTTCCTGAAAGAAATCAGACTATATAAATAATTATAATATGTTCTTATATATATTTACTTATTTATATACTAGGTTAACGGGCATTTGTTGATTTACATATATAGTTTATATTACTACCATATCATCCCCTATTTGTAAATAGTCTTATCTTTATATATTTACATTAATTTTTAATTACTACTTCATTTCTTTATCTTTCATCAGTTTTAGCACACAATATGACCTATTTATGGGTCGATGTGCCATAAAACACCATTCATTCATCTCCTCTCCTCTCCTCTCCTCTCCTCAATACGATACTGACATGAACTGTAACTATTTCTACATAACCCATTGATGTATTTTAACGAAACTTTGTGAGAAGTGTAAGTATGAAGTGGAGATGCGCATATCGTCAGATTGTTCCGGTTTCGATGATTTTTCACAGAGTTATGGCCTTTTCAATATAAAGTACCCTTGAGAATGGTATATTATATGACGGGTATAAACACCCAGCGGTACTCGTTTAACTGATTCCTTTTCAGACTTTGACAGCCTGCATCTATAACAACAGAAAACCTTGCCTAGGATATGAGTTGAAAAGATTTTGTTTTGAAAGGTTTGTCAAAACATTTAATGTATGCTTTTAGAGTGCATTTTTTTTATCAACACAAGTTTTTGCCAAGTTCTATACAGGACAAAATCAAGATGGTTCCGGAGGTATCAGTTGAGAAATGCTGTTGGCTTTTATAGTCAGATTTTTTAATTATCGTTTCACTTCTGTTGTAAAACTTTTTTTTCACAACTTGCACTATGAATGGAAAAATATGGTAACCTTTTATTGTCTTTAAAAAAGAAAACCAGAAAGAAAAAAAAGATTAAACATTTGGCCAACCTTTTTGTCCAGGTTTTTTAATGAAACATCAATACTCTGCCTCCTACAAAAACACATGAGCTGCCTTTGGAGGTCCAGTGATACCTAATTAATGTAGGACTTATTTAGTTGGCAATCTTCAAAAATCTGCTGAAGAAAAAGAAATTGGTATTGATGTCCCAGTAGAATCAATGCTCCATTTAATTTACAGTACAGCTTCTAGTTTCAATTTGGCGGATCAAGAATCAGGCTGTCAAGTGAGATGCCAGCCATTACAATGTGCAGATAATGGTCAACTGAATTACTTTACAGACCAGCTAAATAACTTCTTCAGAGCTGCCATAATAGAATCGGGTAAATGCATACTTTGTGCCTTTAGTAAAATCTTCATTTTTTTTTCAGTGTGCAAATAAATAATTTTAAAATGAAGAGAACAAATACTATAAAAATAAATAACATACATTAGAAAAATAAGTTATTCATGCAGATTGCCTTAATGGGATTAAGAAAATGTCTTAGATTTTAATGCACTTTGTGCCTTCTTTCATATTTTGTTTTCAGGTTGCAGATGAATCATTGAAAATCAAAAGAACAAAATCATGTTAAAAAATATCATTTTAAATAATCTCCTGATAATTAATAAAAGTAAACAAAATGAAAACAATTGTATTATTTTATAATGCAGTTTCAAAATGGAAAACCATTTAAGTTATATGGTTAAAGTTTAACACTGAGTCTCCCCTAATCATGTTGGAAATTGGCCAAAAGTAATGGTAGATGGTAATTTTTAAAAAAGGATCAAGTTTCATGATCATCAACATGTTTTTAAGTTCAATAAAATTTGATTATATTTTGGGTCATTTATATATTAAAGATTTAAGGATTATGTCTCCTTTTGTGTAATCCCTTTGAGATTGCATTTGGAAAAAAAGTTAAAAATTAGAACTAAAAAAATCTTGTATGTTTTACATGAAACTTCCAGTTTAATATGTTTACATATTTTATATCTAGGCAGTGCTATCCTTGAATTATAAATACAGATGAAGAATAGTCAATACTCACATGACCCAGAGTATGACAGAAGCTGAGTATGGATCAGTACACACTTTACCAAGTTTGTATTTATTATTCAAGTATAGCACTGTCTAGATATAAGAGTAAACATATTAAACTGCAAGTTACATGTAAAAATATTCAGGATTATTTGAGTTCTATTTTTTTTCTTTTGTTAATGCACTTTCAACGGGATTTCACAAAAGGGGACATAAACCTTAAAGGGTTAGGGTTATGTTAGGGTTGTTAGCGTTAGGGTTAAGGGTTAGGGTTAAAGTTAGGAATTTGAATTTTGGAAATAAAAAATGAAGCCCGCATGGCTACATAATTATGGTTATTTCAGTTTTATATAATTATGCACTTATCACAATGTGTTTCTCAAATATATAAGGGGAGCCTGCTGTCTAGCAGATAACCTGATTGTTTAATAACCGAAATGTTACAAGAACATTGTATCCCCTTGATTGACTAACAATTATTATTATAATGCCACCATCTATGTACAAGTCTGGGGGCGTCCATGGTCGAGTGATTAACGTCTCTGACTTGAAAGCACTTGCCCCTTACCGCTGTAGGTTCGATCCCTCAGGGGCTTAGGAATCTTTATGTGAGGAAGCTATCCAGCTGGCTTGCGGAACGTCGGTGGTTCTACCCAAGTGCCTGCCCGTGCACAAAAATTGCCCAGAGGGGAACCTGGGGTCTTCCTCCACCAGTAGAAGCTGGAAAGTCGCCATATGAACTTAGCTGTTGGTGCGACTATAAAATCCAATTCAGTTCAATTTACAAGTCTATTTGATTACTTTAAGAGGAACAACGGCTTAAGACAAGTGAGCACGTAAAGGAATTACATCTTTAATGGAATCGTCTTGCATAAGAACTACTCGCTCCAAGATTTAAACTGTTACATGGTCTCTCACCAAAAGACACAAGTCTTGACTCGATAGTGTTCGAGCCTTTGTAAATAAAAGTGCTTATTTTTAATTTCAGCATTCAACATCTGAAAATGTTTGTTGTTAATATAAACTGATTGTTGATCATAGTAGTGAGAGATTTCATTCCTAATTGTCTGTAAATATATCCCTCCAATCAGTGCCAGTATACCTTCAATATATCGCAAAATAAATTGATTACAACATTTTGATTTTATGTTACCTGTAATCTGCATCAATAATGCATTATTCCCAGTTGGATAAGGCAGTGATTGGTGTCCCTAACTATGAGTTCAATTCCCAGAATGCCCGGTTATCAGGTGTACAGCCATGAATAATGCAAATATTCACTCTTGTTTGCCTGCAGATATTGACTCAGATAGCCTGGGATTGAGAGGTCAACAGATGTAATAAATGAGACTACATGAAACTTCCATTTTACCATTCTTCTATTGATGCCACCATTTATTGTCTTCTCTGTTTCTTCTTACTGATGATTGCATCCTAAAAGAAAAAGTACTTTTTTGCACTCTGTCTCAGAAAAGTCTTAAATGCCATGTCTGCCTACTTTCTTGCACTCTGTCTCGGAATACTTGAATGTCACGTCTGCCTACTTTCTTGCACTCTGTCTCGGAAAAGTCTTGAATGCCATGTCTGCCTACTTTCCTGCACTCTGTCTCGGAATACTTGAATGTCATGTCTGCCTACTTTCTTGCACTCTGTCTCTGAATACTTGAATGTCATGTCTGCCTACTTTCCTGCACTCTGTCTCTGAATACTTGAATGTCATGTCTGCCTACTTTCTTGCACTCTGTCTCTGAATACTTGAATGTCATGTCTGCCTACTTTCTTGCACTCTGTCTCTGAATACATGAATGTCATGTCTGCCTACTTTCTTGCACTCTGTCTCTGAATACTTGAATGTCATGTCTGCCTACTTTCCTGCACTCTGTCTCTGAATACTTGAATGTCATGTCTGCCTACTTTCTTGCACTCTGTCTCGGAATACTTGAATGTCATGTCTGCCTACTTTCCTGCACTCTGTCTCTGAATACTTGAATGTCATGTCTGCCTACTTTCCTGCACTCTGTCTCGGAATACTTGAATGTCATGTCTGCCTACTTTCTTGTACTCTATCTCTGAATACTTGATTGTCACGTCTGCCTACTTTCTTTGCACACTGTCTCAGAATACTTGAATGTCACACCTGCCTAATTGCTTATACTCTGTCTCAGAATACTTGAATGTCACCTCTGCCTTTTTTCTTGCACTCTGTCTCTGAATACTTGTATGTCATGTCTGCCTACTTTCTTGCACTCTGTCTCTGAATACTTGACTGTCATGTCTGCCTAATTTCTTGCACTCTCTCTGAATACATGAATGTCATGTCTGCCTACTTTCTTGTACTCTGTCTCTGAATACTTGACTGTCATGTCTGCCTAATTTCTTGTACTCTGTCTCTGAATACATGAATGTCATGTCTGCCTAATTTCTTGCACTCTCTCTGAATACATGAATGTCATGTCTGCCTACTTTCTTGTACTCTGTCTCTGAATACTTGAATGTCACGTCTGCCTACTTTCTTGCACTCTGTCTAGGAATGTTTGAATGTCATGTCTACCTAATTTCTTGCACTCTCTCTGAATACTTGAATGTCACTTCTGCCTACTTTCTTGCACTCTGTCTCAGAATACCTGAATGGCATATTTGCCTCTTCTAACCTTTAATTTTCCATTTCTTTGGGACTTTATGAGATTTAGATGCAGCTATTTAAGGGACACCTAAATGTGCTGCAGTTATTATTGTGATAAATAAGCGTTTTTGTGTAAGCTTGCAGATGGTGACAATATGAGAACAATGACTCATTCGTTGTGGCAGCGACAAATATTATGCAACTGCGGAAATTAAAATTCTTCCTTCTCTTTCTAATCGCAGAGATACTAAATGGAGCTTGCAAAAATATGATATTGGCAGCTTTTACAGATGAAATTGGAATGGAACTCATGTTTAGCTGCTGATTAAGCAGCAAGGACAGATTTATTGAAAACGGCTGCTTCATCATTTTTTATTGATTCTAGGAAGGACAAAGATTATAAAAGAACATAATTTTATGGCATAAGAATTTTACTGCATTTAATAGGAATAATCCTTAAATACTTGAACACTGTATACACCTGTTTAAACTCCCTCCCCCACCAAATGCCCGCCCCTTCCCGAAGTTTTACTTGCCATAAGCCTTAGCTGAGACACACCTGAGGCACTTGCCTTGGGTTTTATTTTGAGAAGGTAACAAAAACTGAAGTAGGCCCTTTTTTGGAAAGTATTGTCAAAAGATTCACTTCTTTTGTGTTAATGAAACTTATAATATAGTCACGTGGTTTCCTGGGTGGTGCCCTTTCAGATTTATATTCTTTGTCACTTCCTGTAAATCAAGATGCTAAAAATAGACAAATATTAAGCACATTTCAAACAACAATTTCAAAAATGCTTTTTTAAAGGGAAAAAATACAGTTGTTTTTTTGGTTTTAGGAGAATGGTGGCAGGTCCCATCATGGGGGAAAATTTGAATATTTGTTGTTGTTTTTTTTAAGGGATTTTTTTCTCAGAAAAGGGGGGAAAAAAATAATATGGGTCCAAATTTCGCCGAATACTTTGGGTAAAAAACCGCTGGAAATATTATTTGAATGTTGCTTGCGTTGATTTTTTATCAAAAATGTGTTGTTCATCATTTGTCAAATATTCCATATGGCTACTATTCTCTGAAAACACACTGGTATAATTATATAACTGAAACTTTCTAGACTGGTTATTGAATTAATTTGGCCCAGAAGTCTATATATTACACTTCAAATTTCAGGCAATTAATTAGCAGAGAGATAAGAAATTGGCTGTTTCAACTTTCATCTCAATTGCCAGCTGTTACTTAATTGACAGGCTGTTGACCAGCACTTTCACTGCAAATAGTTTGATTGTCTGACCAGAAGGTAGTAAATAAAAGCAATTTGTTATATGGGGCTAAACATTTGAGAAGATACAATTTAGCTGTAGTAGCCAAGTCCATAGGCCTTGACCGCTCACACTTTTCGATTTTCATGTAAAATCAGGGTTATGCAGATAATTGTATTGTTTTAGTCATGATTTAAATTAGTCTCAAACTAACAAGGGACACAGACTACATAATTTGTCGATTCTTACGGATGGCGGGAGGTGTACAGTGCTGGTTCTACCTAGGAGAAGTGGGTGGTCTGCCTCCACCACAAAAATCAACCATCATATATAACCTTAGATGTGTTGAAAATGACGTAAAACACAATACAAACAAACAAAACAAACAAAAAAGAAAAACTTGACTGATATCTCGGAAATCATTTGTGTACTTTTCCATGTACATGTGTGTGTGGGTGGACTGAAGTTGTATATTATACCACAGCTGCAGCATGTTAAAAAATAAGGATATAAAAGGTACTTCCATCATTAGTAACCACATTTTTAAAAACAAACAACTAAGGACATTAAAAAGCAGATAATCAGCTTACTGCTAGAATCCCAGTAATGAATGTCATGCTGTCAGTTGTAAAAGGAGATCTACAACTAAGCTCCTCAGTAGTTGATTGATGGGGAAAAAGGAAGCAGCATTTTTTTTTGATGTCTCACACAGGGAGATGGAAAACTCTGTGTCTCACAGAGGAGATGGAAACTCACAGAATGTCCTGCCACCTCACTGTTTCACAGAGGGAGATGGAAACGCACAGAATGTCCTGCCATCTCACTGTCTCACAGAGGGAGATGGAAACGCACAGAATGTCCTGCCATCACACTGTCTCACAGAGGGAGATGGAAACGCACAGAATGTCCTGCCACCTCACTGTCTCACAGAGGGAGATGGAAACACAGAATGTCCTGCCATCTCACTGTCTCACAGAGGGAGATGAAAACACAGAATGTCCTGCCACCTCACCGTTTCACAGAGGGAGATGGAAACGCACAGAATGTCCAGCCATCTCACTGTCTCACAGAGGGAGATGAAAACACAGAATGTCCTGCCATCTCACTGTCTCACAGAGGGAGATGGAAATGCACAGAATGTCCGGCCATCTCACTGTCTCACAGAGGGAGATGAAAACACAGAATGTCCTGCCATCTCACTGTCTCACAGAGGGAGATGAAAACACAGAATGTCCTGCCATCTCACTGTCTCACAGATGAAGATAGAAACTCACAGAATGCCCAGCCATCTCACTGTCTCACAGAGGGAGATGAAAACACAGAATGTCCTGCCATCTCACTGTCTCACAGATGAAGATAGAAACTCACAGAATGCCCAGCCATCTCACTGTCTCACAGAGGGAGATGAAAACACAGAATGTCCTGCCACCTCACCGTTTCACAGAGGGAGATGGAAACTCACAGAATGTACAGCCATCTCACTGTCTCACAGAGGGAGATGAAAACACAGAATGTCCAGCCATCTCACTATCTCACAGATGAAAATGGAAACTCACAGAATGTCCAGCCATCTCACTGTCTCATAGAGGGAGATGAAAACACAGAATGTCCTGCCACCTCACTGTTTCACAGAGGGAGATGAAAATGCACAGAATGTGCAGCCATCTCACTCTCACAGATGAAGATGAAAACTCACAGAATGTGCAGCCATCTCTCACTGTCTCACAGATGGAAATGAAATCTCACAGAAAGTCCAACCATATCACTGTCTCATAGAGGGAGATGAAAACACAGAATGTCCTGCCACCTCACTGTTTCACAGAGGGAGATGAAAACGCACAGAATCTGCAGCCATCTCACTCTCACAGATGAAGATGAAAAGTCACAGAATCTGCAGCCATCTCTCACTGTCTCCCGGAGGTAGATGAAAATAGAATGTCCTGCCACCTGACTCTCACAGAGGTAGATGAAAACTCACAGAATGTGCAGCAGTTTCTCATTGTCTCACAGAGGTAAATGAAAAACTGAATGTCCTGCCAGCTCGCAGATAAAGATGAAAGCTCACAGAATGTGCACCCATCTCTCACTGTCTCACAGATGGAAATGAAATCTCACAGAATGTCCAACCATAGATGGAGATGAAAACTCACAGAATGTGCACCCATCTCTCAATGTCTCACAGATGGCAATGAAATCTCACAGAATGTCCAACCATATCACTGTCTCATAGAGGGAGATGAAAACTCACAGAATGTGCAGCCATCTCTCACTGCCTCACAGAGGGAGATGAAAACTCACAGAATGTGCAGCCATCTCTCACTGCCTCACAGAGGTAGACACTGTCTCACAGATGGAGATGAAAACTCACAGAATGTGCAGCCATCTCTCACTGTCTCACAGAGGTAGACACAGAATGCCCAACCATCTTACCATCTCACAGAGGGAGATGAAAACTCACAGAATGTGCAGCCATCTCTCACTGTCTCACAGAGGTAGACACAGAATGCCCAACCATCTTACCATCTCACAGAGGTAGATGAAAACTCACAGAATGTGCAGCCATCTCTCACTGTCTCACAGAGGGAGCTGAAAATGCAGAATGTCATGCCATCTCACTGCCTTACAGAGGGAGACAACTCACAGAATGTCCAGCCATCTGGGCAGTCCCTTGTTCTGGAGTCTATCCATGGATAGGGACATTAACTGAGGAGATCCGTACAATGGAATCTTTTCTTCAGGCATGTTAAAGAGTCAGAGGAATTTGGTAATAAGAGATTAGATCTTTCTTAGTCTTGAATTTGTGTACTGGATACAAATATACAAATATTTATAAATGTCCAATAATTTAATCATCTAAAAAAAAATGAGGTAAAAGGTGTCTTAAGCCCGGTACACACGGTAAGATTTATCTTATAAGATATATCTTGTGAGACAAATTGCATCGTGTGTACAGGGGCTTAAGACACAATTTATGACCTGAAAGATGTCTTCCAGAAATAGAACATGCTCTATTTCCATAAGACAAGATCAAAAGCACCGCCATTCAACCACACATGGTGACACTGTGGCCAAAGTGTACTGCGTTCCAGATTTGACATACATTTCGCAGCATAGGGGTTACATGCAATGTAGATTTGTACACGCGGGTATTTTAGTTCACACATAGCAACATGGCAGGAAACTGGACGAATGATAAAATTGATGAATTGCTGGGATGTTATGAGGTAGAGAAAGTTTTGTGGACAGTCACGCACAAAGACTAACACACGAAAGATGTATGATAAGGCGCTTTCATTCGTTTACATTCTGGAAAGATCCAGTATGCACTTATATTTGAAGGTCACCAGAAAATCCCATAAAATTAATCTCACCGTGTGTACAGGCAATCTCATAAGATAGATTGTATCAGATTTGTCTTATAGGATTTGTCCTATGAGATAATCTTTCCGTGTGTACCAGGCTTTAGGTAATTGTTTAACAAAAATTAAATATAAATATGTTCATCATGTTCATCATGTTTTTTAACCCTAAATAAAATAATATATACTTGAAGGGTACAGTTGCTAAAAAAAACCCACAAACTCCCTTGTTTTAGCGTGAATTTCAAAATTCAGGAAACATATGCATAAAAAAACTTTTGGTTGAACAAAAATTTTAAAAAAAATGACGACATTATTATATTCTGAGGGAAAAAAGTTTAGCAAGTTTTTTTTAGATGAAATAATACTGTATACAAGATATACTGACATTTTGAGACTTTAAGGGGCTTGACCCCTACGTTCATTTATTTGTTACGTCATTAAGATGTTCGACTGTTATTGATGTGTGTTTAATAAAATATTGTGTCTAAGGTAGTAGTTTCTTGATTTACAAAATGTATATTATTTCAACTTACTAAACTTTTTTCTCTCAGTATAAGTAGTATACACTGTTCTGGATATTTTTCACTTGTGTATATTATATGCCACTCGCCTCGGAATGACATCATTTTCCTCGCCCAAGCAAATAGACACTTTCAGATTTCATTAGCACAGCATTCTAATATGCCACTCTCTGTGAACAAAAGCTGTCAGATTCATACTTTAGTGCATTCAAGTTTGCAGTTAAAATTTGATAATCAATATACAATCCTTTATTCGCTAGTTTTCCGGAAACAGTGTCAGTTAAAAGACCATAATTATCAAATGCTCTTTTTCCTTGCATCCTTTTTACTGTAGTATTGATTTTTTGGGGAATTCCACAGGAATACAAAATTCATTGTTTGTGGTATTTGAAATTTCTGTCAAGTTTATAGGGGCTTGTAAAAGCTCCTGAAGGCATCCTTGTTATATAAAATACTTATGGATATTTTCTGAAAGCTGCAAAGATATTCCCATGTTGTAGCATTAGATGGCTCTAAATAAAGCTGAGGTACTCCATGAAGGCCACCCTGTGTCACATTGTTTCATAAATTATAAAGACTAGTATTATATTTGCAAAAATCTTCTGATGCTCTTTGTCCAAAGGCATGTCATGAAATTGCAAGGAATAGTTCTGTAATGGGGTAGTCTGCCATTATGTTATGTTTTTGACTCCAAAAACAGACAAACAATTGTTTGTGAAATTCATGCAAATTAATGGAGTCCAGAGCACTTAAATTTTCCAATGGCAATAATGACTGTCACAAGAGGTAAAAGAGTTGTCCCCTGACTATAATTTGGTGTACCACTGAACAATTAAGGTCAACCTAAGATAGTTTGAATTGTCATCATTTTTATCACATGTTAGGCCATATATGACAGTCGATTTTTAGTTCTACTTTCGGCCAGCAGAGCTTATGGGATGGCGAGTTGTCCGTCATCGTCCATTGTCCATCCGTCCATCATCCATCGTCCGTCGTCAACTTTTGTCTTGTTAAGACGATAGGGCCTTCATTTTTCATCTGATCTTTACCAAACTTTACCAGATTGTTCTAAAATGTCAATGAAAGCTCAGACAGGTTCGAAAACCAGCCATATTGGACCAGTAACAGCAGAGTTCTGGCCCTTGACTTAGTTAAAAATGCTACATTTTGCCTCGTTTAGACGATAGGGCCTTAATTTTTCATACGATCTTTAGCAAACTTCATCAGATTGTTAATGTCAATGAAAGCTCAAACAAGTTCGAAAACCAGCCAAATCGGACCAGTAACAGCGGAGTTATGGCCCTTGTTATTATGAAAAAAAGTCATTCCGCCTCGTGAACAGTCTAGCACCTTCATTTATTATTTGTTCTTTACCAAACATGCACAGGTTATTAATAGCAATGAAATCTTGGAAGAGTTTGAAAAACAACCAGATTGGACCATACGCCAGAGTTATGGCCCTTGTTTTTGCTAAAAAATGCCATTTTCTGCCTTGTACTTTAGCACCTTCATTTTATTATTTGAACTGCACCAAACTCGCACAGATTGTTAATAGTAATGAAATCTTGGATGAGTTTGAAAACCAGCCTTATTGGACTATTTACAACGGAGTTATGGCCCTTGATTTTCTGAAATATGCTATAATTTGGCCTCGTTAACACGATAGGGCCTTCATTTTTCATCCGATCTTTTTTCAAACTTTAACAGATTGTATAGGACCACAAGATCTCGAACAATTCTTACCAAACTTACATTGTTTTCTTTTTTTTGTCATTATTTTAATGTTTTTTCCTTCTTGTTTGTGCAATGTTTTAAAAGAAGTACTGATGGGAATTTTTTTGGTAGAATCAGACCACCCCATTTTCCTGGGTAGAATCAATACTATATATGCTGGGTAGAATCAATACTATATATGTCCTGCCAACTGGAAGAATCAACACTTTCTCACTTGACAAGAGGGGGCGTCCGTGGCCGAGTGGTTAACGTCTCTGACTTGAAATCACTTGTCCCTCACTGCTGTAGGTTCGATCCCTCAGGGGCCTAGGAATCTTTATGTGAGGAAGCTATCCAGCTGGCTTGCGGAACGTCGGTGGTTCTAACCAGGTGCCCGCTCGTGCACGAAAATTGCCCGGAGGAGCACCTGGGGTCTTCCTCCACCAATGGAAGCTGGAAAGTCGCCATATGACCTTAGCTGTTGGTGCGACTATAAAATCCAATTCAATCAATCAATCACTTGACAAGTTGAACTCCTGGGATATGAACCAGCAGCAGTGAGAGGGCGAGACAGTTTCAGACAGTGTCTTTACTGTCTCTGCCACAAGTTGCTCAAGATAGTACTACCGGTAAGTAATATGATGTAATTTTGAGAAGTTGCAACTATTGTGTCACATCAAAAAAAAGTTCTTGAAAGAGAAATTGGCTATAAAATATGATCCTTTAGAAAAAGATAATTAATAACAGGCTCCAGTATGCAGAAGTATGATTAACATGAACTTCCTTAATCTAATGCAGTGAAAGCACCTGTCTTATAATATCAAATAGCATTTGTTGAAAGATCAAGTTTCATGCACAGATAAATTAATAAATGTTGAGCTGACATTTCCTATCATATTTTCTATTTTATCAGTTGTTCTAAACAATATTTTGCTTCTTCCCAGTCAGTGGTCAGGCATGCTGCCCAGTGGTTAAGCCTAAATTCCCTATAATAATCTTTCTTGGAGATAAAACCAATCCTTCCTGGTCAGTGGTAAAGTCTGTTCTCCCTATGACAGTCATCCTATGGATAAATGACCATGTCCAGTAAATAGATTATCTTGTCATACATTGAACTTATAGAAACAGCTGTTAATAGTTGTTTATTGGGCAAATACCAAATTGTGGTAATTATAGAGCTCTGTAGGAGGCTGCAAGTTTTATTAAAGCTTCTAATGTTCATATACTAAGTTAGTGTTTCATCCAATTTTCGTATACTAAGTTAGTGTTTCATCCAATTTTCTGGAAATTATTTGGTTTTGGTTTTCTCTTGAGTCCTCACACTTGTGGCTTGCCTATAAACCATGTGGGGAAGATGTCATGGTGATTGGGTAGTTTAGTCTCTTCAATTTAAATATAGTGTTGTGTGGTGATTTGCCATTTTTGTTTGGGGGTGTACTAGACAGAGGGATTGATGTGCCCCTGACAAACCTGATCCTTAGTTAAATAATACATTGACAGATGGTGTGCAAAATTACCACTGTTCCTACAAAAAGGACTGGCAGGCCGCAAACCCTGAAGTTAGCGGATTGTGACCTTGCCCTGTCTATATCCCTTAATAGAACAGGATTTAAATTATTTGCCCTTTCTATATCCCTTAACAGAACAGGATTTAAATTATTTGTACTGGTGATTTGTGCCTCGGCTTACATTGAATCGGCTTCAGTTTTATAATATGATTCTATTTTATGATAGAAAATCTAAGACATTGATTTAAATTGAGGGAGATCTAAACTAAGCCAATAATTTTATACGGGAAGTAAGAAAATTTGATGTTTGAATGATGTTTTTACATTTTTTAGCACATTTTAGGCCATAATTATATGACGGTCAATTTTTTAGCTCTACTGATCAGAGATCAGCAGAGCTTATGCCGTGGTGCGGAGTCCGTCGTCCGTCTGTCCGTCCGTCTGTCCGTCCGTCTGTCTGTCCGTCTGTCTGTAAACTTTTTTTTGTAGCGACTTCTCTTCTGAAACTACTGAATGGATTTTCATGAAACTTTACAGAAATGTTGCCCATGAAGTCTAGTTGATCCTAGCAAAAATTCATGTTGATGTGAAATCCAAGATGGCCGCCAGATCTAAAAATAGGTTTTTAAAAAACAAGTTTGTAGCGACTTCTTCATGAAAACTATAAGTGATATTGATATGGGACTTTTTCTAAAATGATCAGCATGACATGATGTTGGTCCTTGTCGAAAATCGTTTTGATTCGACGTTAAACATGACTGCCAGCGGCCATCTTTGTTTACATAGAGTTATATAATGAAAACTTGTAGCAACTACTCCTCTGAAACTACTTGACGGATTTTCATGAAACTTCACAGGAATGTTGCTCTTGATGTCTAATTGATCCTAGCAAAATTTCAGGTCGGCCGGAAATTCAAGATGGCCACCACCGCTAAAAATAAATTTTCAAAATACAAGTTTGTAGCGACTACTTCTTGAAAACTATAAGTGATATTGATATGGGACTTTTTCTAAAATGATCAGCATGACATGATGTTGGTCCTTGTCAAAAATCGTTTTGATTCAACGTTAAACATGGCTGCCAGAGGCCATCTTTGTTTACATACAGTTATATAGTAAAAACTTGTAGAGACTACTCCTTTGAAACTACTTGACAGATGTTCATGAAACTTTACAGGAATATTGCTCTTAATGTCTAATTGATCCTAGCAAAATTTCAGATCGGCCAGAAATTCAAGATGGCCGCCACAGCTAAAAATAGATTTTTAAAAAAGAAGTTTGTAGCGACTACGTCTTGAAAACTATAAGTGATATTGATATGGGACTTTTTGTAAAATGATCAGCATGACATGATGGTTATCAGAGTCAAACATTATTTTGATTCGACGTTAAACATGGCTGTCAGCGGCCATCTTTGTTTACATAGAGTTATATAATGAAAACTTGTAGCGACTATTCCTGTGAAACTACTTGACGGATTTTCATGAAACTTCACAGGAATGTTGCTCTTGATGTCTAATTGATCCTAGCAAAATTTCAGGTCGGCCGGAAATTCAAGATGGCCGCCACGGCTAAAAATAATTTTTCAAAAAACAAGTCTGTAGCGACTACTTCCTGAAATCAAAATCAATCGGTAGAGCTTCAAGGTCATTGACCTCTTGTTTGTGGTAGAGGCAGATAACCCATTTTGGGTGATGGGCATTCAGTCTTTCTTCTTCATTTTTTTCTAAGAAACCACTTGTAGGGAGAGAGAGGGTGAGTGGATAGGGGGCAGGGCTTCTAAAATTTTAAAATGCAAATCGGTCCAGGTTTTTTACTGCCGTAAGAATCGCACTTATTTTGAAAATCGCCGTACCCCACCCACCATGTCATCTGCACCATGCATTTTTTCCGTTTAGTCATTTATATAGAGAACTATTTAAAATTTATGTTTCTATTATATTTGTATTATTTATAACTTACTTTATCACAATTTGTACATTTTAATGACTGACATCATGTCTTCGCTTTACTGAATGAATAATTTTCACTCAATATTAAAATTGTTGATCATTTGAGGAATTGAACCGGAAGTGTCTAATAAACAGAAGTCGCGTGAAGAATCACCGTGATAACCAATGTAATTTAGAGGCAGTCGAGTTCATTTGTCGGTTCTAACACTTTGTTTGATCACTTTCCTTAATTAATGTCATTAATATTATACTTAAAGTTATTGTAAAAAAATAAATATCAAACAAACAAGTAACATCGCTCGGTATTTTAATTTTTTTTAATGACGCAAACAAATTTCAGTCCCAGCTTTGGCCACTTAAAAAATCAAACCGACACACGCAAACAGGCTAACACCTTACGACTAACGGTATATCAAAAAAAATCCGGCGGTAACACTCGCTTTAGTGAACCGACAGTACGCGTGATATACCTAGCTATAGACTCTTCCGGAAAACTCCCTACTATCGGTAATGGTTTAGTCCAAATTAACCTACTTTCGCACAGCGAGTGACAAACAATCGTGTTATGGATCAAAGAATATTGCCGCAAGGCATAGTTTAAGGGTAAAGGGAAATTGTAGATTTTTTAACGACCGATAGATAAAATATCTGGACCGATTTAAACAGAGATTTTGAAAAGAACAACGGTCTGGAGAAACAGATTTCGGTCTGGAAACTGATAAACCGGCGATTTTAGAAGCCCTGATAGGGTGTGTGTGGGTCGGTGGGCAGGTGGTCAATTGATCAAACTGGACAGCAATGTTTTATGAGTGGGACCCTTTAAGATTTGATCCAAGGTGTCAACTGTTGCTATAATTCAGTTTCGTAGCTGATTTAAATATGTTTATTGTTAAATATTTCTATGCTGTTTAAACATTTTAATTACTTAGTTTATAAAAGCATAAACAAGGATGACCATTGACCTTTGAAGAACAATCTGACCTCACCTACACCATGTTGGCACCATATCTACTGCTTCAGGTGTAAAATGAAACAATAGATGCTGTTTATAGACCAGGTATCAGATAGAGGATGACAGGCCAGGTGTGTGGTTTATCCTCCCTTCATTTATATGTCCCAGCCTGCAGTCTAGAGTACTGCCATATTATCTATGGGTTAATATGGAGAATATGCTTGTGGCTGCTGATGCCTTCCACCTTGAGTAAAACCCACCTGTAACAACACATTCAGTTCTGATGTCACCTTCTCCAGTACTTTCGAAGAATATCTCTCCTAAAGTCTTGGAAATGAAAAAAAAAGTATGAAAGTGTACATTTTGGGAGGGCTAATCTCAGAAAGTACTGTAGGAATCAAATTACCTTTTGTGGCAGAGGAAAAAGCTCACGGTGTAGTGTAGGGGTATGTGTGCATTAGTTAAAATTGTTTTGTTAAATTATTTATTTGTTGAGAAAGTTGTGAAGCAAAGAGTTACCTTAACTCTTAGCCTGCTAAGGGCGACTACAACAGCCTTTGCAGCGAGTGTAAACCCAGATCAGCCTGCGAGTAACTCGCAGGAGTAACCCACCTGTAACCCACAGCTAAAATTCAAATTCAAACCTTCCGGATATATTTTATATTTAAAGAGTTATGAAAAACATTCTTAGTGAGTGGTGAAGAGTTTAAAACCTGATCAGCCTGCCTATAGTGTGCATGTTGATTTGGGTCTACACTGGTTAAAAATAAAAGTTTTTGACTGTGGCAGCAAAAGGGTTAACATAATTTATCTAAAGTATTATACTGCCTCGTGATTAAAACAAGTGGAAGGTATTCTGTATGGTTAATACAGATACAGCTCACATATTAGTGTTATACATAATATAGCTGAGTACACTATACATTGTTTAGAGATAATCGCCTACTCTAATGTGAGCTTGGTGTGAGTACAGTATAGGATATACACATTATAATAATCTGTTAAAATATACTGTAACATGCATAAAAAAGCACTCAGGGGTAAGATTCCCCAGGGGGATCTCGCCAACTGGGAAGGCGAACCCTTTGAGGTCAGTTGGGCCCTCTACTTTGGCCAGATGCTTGCAAACCCCCTCAAACCCATCATGTTTTCAACACATGTAAGGTTATATATGACGATCAATTGTTTGTTGTGGAGGCACAACCCACTTTTCCTGGGTAGAACCAGTACTGTACACCTAAGAATGTAAGTTACGGGTTATGTCCCCTTTTTAGCTCGACTGATCAGAGATCAGTGCTTATGCCATGGTGCTTCGTCCGTCCGTCCGTCTGGCCGTCTGTCCGTAAACTTTTATTTGTAGCGACAACTCCTCTGAAACTACTGGATGGATATTCATGAAACTTTACAGAAATGTTGCCCATAAAGTCTAGTTGATCCTAGCAAAAATTCATGTTGATGTGAAATCCAAGATGGCCGCCAAAGCTAAAAATAGAGTTTTAAAATACAAGTTTGTAGCGACTACTTCTTGAAAACTATAAGTGATATTGATATGGGACTTTTTCTAAAATGATCAGCATGACATGATGTTGATCCTTGTCAAAAATCGTTTTGATTCAACGTTAAACATGGCTGCCAGCGGCCATCTTTGTTTACATAGAGTTATATAGTAAAAACTTGTAGCGACTACTCCTCTGCAACTACTTGGCGGATTGTCATGAAACTTTACAGGAATGTTGCTCTTGATGCCTAATTGATCCTAGCAAAATTTCAGATCTACCAGAAATTCAAGATGGCCGTCACAGCTAAAAATAGATTTTTAAAAAATAAGTTTGTAGCGACTACTTCTTGAAAACTATAAGTGATATTGATATGGGACTTTTTCTAAAATGATCAGCATGACATGATGTTGATCCTTGTCGAAAATTATTTTGATTCGACGTTAAATATGGCTGCCAGTGGCCATCTTTGGTTACATAGAGTTACATAGTAAAAACTTGTAGCGACTACTCCTCTGAAACTACTTGACGGATGTTCATGAAACTTCACAGGAATGTTGCTCTTGATGTCTAGTTGATCCTAGAAAAATTTCAGGTCGGCCGGAAATTCAAGATGGCCGCCACAGCTAAAAATAGATTTTCAAAAAACAAGTCTGTAGCGACTACTTTCTGAAATCAAAATCAATCAGTAGAGCTTCAAGGTCATTGACCTCTTGTTTGTAATCCCATTGAGATTGCAGTTGAAAAAGATAAAAAAAAATGACTCGAATAATCCTGAATATGACATAGTGCTACCACTGAATTATAATAAACATGCTTGATATATATGTGAATTACACACATGACCTTGAGCACGACATCAGCCGAGTATGGATCAGTACACACTTTACCAAGTTTGTATTTATTATTAAGTATAGCACTGTCTGTATAAAAGTGTAAACATATTAAACTGCAAGTTACATGTAAAAATATTTTGGATTATTTGAGTTTTAATTTTTTTCCTTTGTTAATGCACTTCCAATGGGATTCCACAACAGGGTACATAATCCTTAAGGTACATAATCCTTAACATACCCATTGATCGACTAATCCAATCTCACTATTGTATAATTATGAGTCTTGTAAAATAGTCATCCCCACCATTATTTTCCTGTTACAAGTGTTGTGTAAATATGCCAATTACTGATCAGATTAAGGATAAGATAGGGTGAAAATCTATACCCAGAAATAATTGTTGTCAGAAAATGGCATTGGCCTCACTTTGATCAGCACTCTCCACATCCACTAACAGTAACTTCAAAGTTAGGAGTCCTGTGTAGTTTGAGAAGAAAGATTATAATTTATTTTGTGCCTCCATAGGCCTAAACAAAAAAGAAACTTTGTTTCCTGCAAACCAAACTAACCGCCAATTTTACCCTCCTGACTCAACTTTTTACCACACCTACCGAAAAAATGCCAAAAATAAATAAATAAAATAATTGTTTTTAATTTGTTAAAAGTGAAATTATATTGAAACCATCATATATTGTTCCAGAACCTTGTACCTGAAGCTAGTATGCTTGATTTCAAATAATTAAAAAAATTAAGTTCAGGCTGTTACAGGAAACAATCTATATTTTTGTTTTGGCCATACCCTGTGACTCCACACATATCGTTTTAAGTGGCCCTCATAGAACAAAGAATCGGCCAATACAAAAAAAAATATTGAAGCTTCACTGTGACACATTGGGCGATCTCAAGGAAGATGCAAAGGGAAACACATAAGCAAGAAATGCAAAAAAACAAACAGGATCCTCACAGGATATAAACCATGTGTGAAAACTTCATACTAATAATGAAGATGAATGTATGGTGGCTGTCATTGATGTTGGGTGTCATAATTAAAGTATTTCAGAGAAACTGTGCATTGGTTTCAGATGCAGATACAACAGACCAAATTAATGAAAAATATCAAGAATCAGACAGACACACAGCGGGTGTCACCTTAAAAAAAATGTGATCCTTTGATATTCATTTATTCTGAGCAAAGAATAGGGCCACTATTGGAGGAGTAGGCAGAGGGATAGAACACTCCAACTTCAAGTTATCATTATTTGTTCATGCTCATTAAAGGTCTTCATCATGACCCCTGCATTGTTTCAGGTGCCATCTTGCTCACATCACTAGAGCAGTGGCAGAAAAACAATAAACGCCATATAACCTTTCATGTGTTGGTGCGCCTTAAAATCCCAATTCAGTTCAATTAATTTATTCTGAACTTTAACCAATATAGCGAAAAATCCAGTCAAAGATGATTTCCATGTTTTTTCGATAATGTTGTGGGCAAGGACAAAATGCTTGTATATATTATTATTTCTCTTTCTCACCTCCGTGGTGAATGGTTAACAACGTTGCGTTGTAAACCTTCGCCTCTCACTGCTGCTAGTTTGAATCCCACTGGGAGCTCGACTTGCAATTGAGGAAGTGTCGAGATTCTTACGGATGGTGGGAGGTGTACAGTACTGGTTCTACCCAGGAAAAGTGGGTGGTCTGCCTCCACCACAAAAAATCGACTCATATATAACCTTACATGTGTTGAAAATGACGTAAAACACCATACAAACGTTCTCTCACCTATTAGAATTATCGAGTTCTCTCACCTATTAGAATTATCTCAAGTATTAGGTTTTTTATCCCTGCCTTCCCCCACACCCTCTCCACCCACACACACACACAAAGGGTGGCACATAGTAGTCGCACCGTCAATCCGTCCGCAGTACAATCGTGTCCGGTCAATAACTCTGACATTCCTTGACAGATTTTCAAATAACTTGACACAAGTGCTCACCACAAGACATGTCACGCGCAAAATCCCGGTCAGTGGCTCCAAGGTCAAGGTCACACTTAGAGGTCAAAGGTAAAAAAGAAGTGCTTTCATGTCCGGTTAATAACTCTGACATTCATGGACGGATTTTTAAATAACTTAGTGCAAGTGCTCACCACAACAAGACAACTTGCAAAATCCAGGTCCGTGGCTCCAAGGTCAAGGTCACACTTAGAGATCAAAGGTCAAAACCACTTTGGGGGCATTTGTTTCTTACAGTGACATTTCTTGTTGTTTTTATGAAGATGTTTCCCAATTGATTATTCTGATGAATTTACTCGTTTGTTTATTTTTAAAATAATAAAGAAGGTATTAGCCAATTTAAGAGATTTAGGCAGTGTTTTATCGACAAATTTGTTCTTGTAAGTCAACTTTCATCATAATGACAAAATCAATGAGCCAGTCTATGGAAATCATCAAAAACTTGGAGACATTTTAGAAAAAAAGTGATTCAAAATTTAATCACAGGTAAATAATATATGACAATTCGAGAGATTTGGGGTATTACAATTGGGGAGCTTTTGGGTAGCACAGATTGTAAACGAAGAAAGGAAAAAAAGAAAAAAAGAAAGAAACGCAACTCTGTATTAATAATCAAATAGCTTGATGTGCATCAAAAATCTTGAGATGCGTTTAAAGGGACACATGGCAATCTTTATTTTTTTTAAAACTCACGGTGTTCCGCTAGTTTTTCTGCATAACATCCATTTGTTCAATCATTAATA
Organism: Cyrtodaria siliqua; assembly: GCA_037043455.1. NCBI lineage: Eukaryota > Metazoa > Mollusca > Bivalvia > Adapedonta > Hiatellidae > Cyrtodaria > Cyrtodaria siliqua. The sequence goes on along the minus strand of JAWPHD010005685.1, from coordinate 85,222 downwards.
GTATATTATAAGAACATATTAAGCAATTTGTTTTTGCATATTATTAATTTTTGATATTATTGCACCAATGATATATTAAAACTTCTAGTACAATACGACGAAATAGTGAATACTTAAAATTTTATTTATTTAAATGTAACCAGAGTAAAAGTAAAAATGATACTGTATTATATATAAATCGAGAATTTCAAACACTTTAAGATTGCCGTGTGTCCCTTTAACTAAAAACTATAATTTTATTTCAGTACACAGTATTTAGGTCTGCTATTAATATTCCACTAGTTTTGTGTGAATCTGTCAGATAAAAGTTCATAAGTGAAACCAAGTGTTCCATCATATAATGCAGACAGCACATACTGATAACATAGTTGATTAAAAATGGTCCTGGCATGTATTAGGTTGTTGAGTGGACCCCTTATGTTGACGGCGGTTTCTTGACGGATTCACGGAAGCTTTTGCTGGGGTGCGGAAGTGCTGGCGTAGGTGCTTGAGACGAAAATACGCATCACCTTGAAGTGCCGTAACACCTGGATGTCCTTGTTTAAGACGGTTGTTTGGTCAATACAGTCTCTCTCAGACATTGAAATAATCTTGTTATATATATATATAGTGCATTTATGCATTCCAAGATGGACAGACACCATACGCTAAAAAACTCTGTTAAACAGCTTTCTGACGGCTTACAATCCAACATGCTTACCACTGAGCTATGGTGACTTCTTGAGAACATTGTATACCTAGTAACATATATTATGATTCAGAATAACATTTATTGGAATGTGAAGACTTTGATCCTATGCGTCAAAGGTACTACAATGTTAATACTATGAAAGAGTTATTTGATACTGTAGATTTTAGTCTTGTTTTAGATTTCCTGAAAGAGATCTGACTATATAAATCATTATAATGTGTTCTTATATATATGTACTTGTTTATATACCCGTTGCCGGGCATTTATTGATTTACATACGTAGTTTATATTACACCTTATCATCCCTTTTTTTTTTTTTAATAGTTTTATCTTTATATATTTACTTTAATTTTTAATTAATACTTCATTTTTTTTTATATATTTTTTTGCGCACAATATGACCTATTTATGTGTCGACGTGCCGTAAAACACCATTCATTCATTCATTCATTCATTCATTCATTCAGAATAACATTTGAATGACCCTCAAGATATATCGGTATATACTCCATCATCTCGCACGTGTCGATAACCATGCGTGGTGTAATACTATTTATATCAATTTAACTAAGATTCTGTCTCAAAACTTTAATCTTTTATTTAGCAGATGATAAGTTTGTGCGCGTGTGTGGGCTTTTGTTATTACGTAATGACTATTTAGTATTAGAAATGCTACTACATACCAACAAGATTCCGTGGCGTAGGGGTAAAACCGTCATGTTACAAATAAAACTACAAGGTCCCTGGTTCAGATCCCGTTCCTGGCAACTCTTTTTTATGCGTATATTGCGTAAGGCTAGTTGTGACACATCGATTTCTGGCTTATATACCGACTTTTTGCCATTCGTCAAATTGAAACTACTTCACCGGTGACTTATGATATTCACAAGTTAGTATCAGTGTAAGTATAGCCTCTATAGCTTTAAGTATAGATGGGGTTGCCTTGACTGATCATAAAACATTTTGCAGACAATTGTTTCTATAATCTAGTCTATTGTTTGATCATTTTGTACATTGTCTCAGGTGAGATGTTTCCTTCAGATGAGTGATGGCCATGTCTTAGAGATATCTTGGAATCCATTTGTAAATCAGTCATACTGGCTGAATAATGACCTCCATGTAATTAATGGGAGAATGAATGTTCATTAGTGTAAGTGTATGTTTATGTATGAACTATTCCAGTCAATTGGCCAGACCTGATAACAGAATTGAAAGTTTCCTGTGCACAGGTCAGCACCATGATGGTTCAACAGTTGCTGTAGATGCAGACATAAATGATGAGGCAGAGGATATGGATAAGGATGATGTTTCTAGTTTATATGTTGTTTATTCTAATACTGTATGAATCTCAAGCTATAGCAATGAATACTTATTTTGAACCAATGTTAAAAAATCACAAATGGGGGTAATGTCCTAACTTGTTGTGTTTGTTATTTTTGGCAAAGAAAGATCTGATACAATAAGTATAGGTGAAAGTGAAGTCATGTTTCTGATAGATAAACTACAAACTACAAAAGCATATTACTATATTTTTCACCAGAACTCTGCTGGCATGTTTCCTGTATGTAGAAATAGACACAATGATGGGAGTTGGGATCATTCAATTACTGGCCATGTCAGTTGTGATTACACACTGGACACATTCACTGACCTGTGATGTCTGCTGGCTTCTGAGAGGCTTGCCTGATCTAGTTTGGTGATTACAATGTGGGGTGTGTGTGGGGAGCAGTAGAGCTGTTGTGTATTGTCTTGTCATGTTTATCTCTGGGGTTCTGTACAAGCATGTTAATGATGCATGTTGTTCTAAATCAAAGGTATCATGTTATACTTTAGAGCCTAATTCATATCTTGCCCGATATGGAAAAGACACTGCTTTTGAAACCGTTCCGCCTCCAACCGCTGCTGGTTTGAATCCCACTGGGAGGTCAACTTCTAAGTGAGAAAGTGTCTATTCTTACGGATGGCGGGAAGTATACAGTACTGGTTCTACCTAGGAAAAAGGGGGTGGTCAGCCTCCACCGCAAAAAAAATCAGCCTTCATATATAGCCTAAACAATGTGCTGAAAATGACGTACATTTAAAACACCAAAGGTACTTACTTCCTCAACCCATTGTTATAGCACAGCAGACTTCGAATCCGGATATTCAAGCCTCATTGGCACTACTTTCTTTGATGTGTCCTTGGACTAGACACTCTCCTTAGCTTCGTCCATCAGATGAGGACTTAAATTGGGCTATCACATGTATTGAAGTCTCCTCCATAACACATTAAAGAAAATAGCAAAAGTAGGGCATGATTTCCCCACCCACCTCCAAAATCCCAATGAGCACACCAACATTGCTTGACCATGTAGAATGAAATATAAGAAAACAGCATGGACAAATTGTAATAGAATATTTATCTACAGTTTCTTAAACATATCAAGAGATATGAAAACGCAACACGGGAATTTCCGCTATATATTGTATATACTGCACACTTAATTGCACATAATATTCCAAAGAAACCCCAAGATGTTTTGTAAAAAAAAAGTTGCAGTTAATTAGAGAAAGGACACAACTGTGATGATGTAGACGTTTTAATCACATTACACCTTGTAACAAGAACATAAATGTTGAAGTTGCTCTTTGAAAAACTGAGCTAGTCCAGTACTGTATTTAACGTAAATAGTTTGCAAAATGTTGCATCCTAAGTTTGCTCACATGATATATGGCATATGGCTATTTACACTCAAGAGATATGAAAACGCAACACGGGAATTTCCTGTGTACAATATATAGTGGAAATTCCCGTGTTGCGTTTTCATATCTCTTGAGTGTAAATAGCCATATGCCATATGCCATATCATTGCCATATGCATTGTGTCCCTGAGCAAGACACTTTATCTGCATTGCTTAGTACTGATTCTACCCAGGAAGACATCGAGAGTGATTCAAATAAGTTCATAGAGCTTTCGTTACAATCGATGTAAAATAAATAAGTTTAAACTAAATAGATGATCATCAATAAAAAGTGAAAGACAATGGCTCGTGTAGGAATGCATGTAAGTGTCCTGTTCATACTCGGGTAACCTTAGTTTACACAGAAAACGTATATATGGCTGCAATAAACTCTGTATTGACCTATATACCACTTGTTCATTAAAAGCTTGATAAATATCTCAATTCCATGTTTAATAATAGTAGATTGTATTGTTTATAAATCTGGCCATTAGGCATTGAAATGGTGATGGTTTACTTCATGCTCAGTGTGTGACAATAATTAATGACCATCTTTGATATTGGAGCTTGGTTTATCAATAAGACTAGCCAGGCCTCACCTTGGAGTGAAACTGACAGATTGTACCACGATTTATTGCCCGTTTTCTGCTAACTTAATTGACTTTTCCTATAAAATGCTTCTCCAATTCTCATTTCAGAGAAAAGATTGGTTGCAAATATTGTATATGTACACAGAAGTTCCATTTCATGAACAAATCACATGGGCAGATTTTCAAGTCACTAAAGGGACTAAAATACAGGTTATTTGGTATTTCTGCAGATCTTCAGAGTATCGGAAAAGCAAGAATAGGGCCCGTTTTCTGTTCATTCATACTTCCATCCGAAAAGAATCTGTCCAAAACAATTGCGCCATAACTTTGAAAGAACAAGGGATTTCCCCATGAAGATCCCACAATGAAGTGTGTTGTGTGCAAGAATTTGGTCTGTACCTCAAAGGTCAATGTCACACTTGGAGATCAAACCTCAAATGAGTCAAAACTTTGGGCAGTATTTCTCACTTATTGGTGACATTTCTTGTTTTAACATTTTATATAAATACAACAGCCTATTCAAGAATGATTATCAAAGAATGAAGGAGTATAATGTTTGTCCTCCAAATGACCTTTGACACATATAGGCCAGTATATGGCAGTAACCTGATACATATAGGCCAGTATATGGCAGTAACCTGATACATATAGGCCAGTATATGGCAGTAACCTGATACATATAGGCCAGTATATGGCAGTAACCTGACACATATAGGCCAGTATATGGCAGTAACCTGATATATATAGGCCAGTATATGGCAGTAACCTGATATATATAGGCCAGTATATGGCAGTAACCTGATACATATAGGCCAGTATATGGCAGTAACCTGATACATATAGGCCAGTATATGGCAGTAACCTGATACATATAGGCCAGTATATGGCAGTAACCTGACACATATAGGCCAGTATATGGCAGTAACCTGATATATATAGGCCAGTATATGGCAGTAACCTGATATATATAGGCCAGTATATGGCAGTAACCTGACACATATAGGCCAGTATATGGCAGTAACCTGATATATATAGGCCAGTATATGGCAGTAACCTGATACATATAGGCCAGTATATGGCAGTAACCTGATACATATAGGCCAGTATATGGCAGTAACCTGATACATGTAGGCCAGTATATGGCAGTAACCTGATATATATAGGCCAGTATATGGCAGTAACCTGATACATATAGGCCAGTATATGGCAGTAACCTGACACATATAGGCCAGTATATGGCAGTAACCTGATACATATAGGCAGTATATGGCAGTAACCTGATACATATAGGCCAGTATATGGCAGTAACCATATATTGGATATTTGTCTGCAGGATAAAGAATAAGATGGCACCAACCATTGTTGGATGTAAACTAAAATGCAAATAAATTAATACAAGAAATCGGTGATACAAAGTATCATAAGCCAGTCAGAACAGTTACATAAGAAAACAGTAAGTAAAATGAATATGATAAAAATGAATGAACAGTGTGTAGGTGTTAGAATTTTTAGCTCTACTGATCAGAGATCAGCAGAGCTTATGCCGTGGTGCGGCGTCCGTCGTCCGTCCGTCCGTCTGTCTGTCTGTCCGTCCGTCTGTCCGTCTGTCCGTTAACTTTTTTTTTGTAGCGACTACTCCTCTGAAACTACTGAATAGATTTTCATGAAACTTTACAGAAATGTTGCCCATGAAGTCTAGTAGATCCTAGCAAAAATTCATGTAGATGTGAAATCCAAGATGGCCGCCAAATCTAAAAATAGGTTTTTAAAAAACAAGTTTGTAGCGACTACTTCTTGAAAACTCTAAGGGATATTGCTATGGGACTTTTTCTAAAATGATCAGCATGACATGATGTTGGTCCTTGTCGAAAATCGTTTTGATTTGACGTTAAACATGGCTGCCAGCGGCCATCTTTGTTTACATAGAGTTATATAATGAAAACTTGTAGCGACTACTCCTTTGAAACTACTTGACGGATTTTCATGAAACTTCACAGGAATGTTGCTCTTGATGTCTAATTGATCCTAGCAAAATTTCAGGTCGGCCGGAAATTCAAGATGGCCGCCACGGCTAAAAATAGATTTTTAAAAAATAAGCTTGTAGCGACTACTTCTTGAAAACTATAAGAGATATTGATATGGGACTTTTTCTAAAATGATCAGCATGACATGATGTTGGTCCTTGTCGAAAATCGTTTTGATTCGACGTTAAACATGGCTGCCAGCGGCCATCTTTGTTTACATAGAGTTATATAATGAAAACTTGTAGCGACTACTCCTCTGAAACTGCTTGACGGATTTTCATGAAACTTCACAGGAATGTTGCTCTTGATGTCTAATTGATCCTAGCAAAATTTCAGGTTGGCCGGAAATTCAAGATGGCCGCCACGGCTAAAAATAGATTTTTAAAAAATAAGTTTGTAGCGACTACTTCTTGAAAACTATAAGAGATATTGATATGGGACTTTTTCTAAAATTATCAGCATGACATGATGGTTATCCGAGTCGAACATTATTATGATTCGACGTTAAACGTGGCAGCCAGTGGCCATCTTTGTTTACATAGAGTTATATAATGATAACTTGTAGCGACTACTCCTCTGAAACTACTTGACGGATTTTCATGAAACTTCACGCGAATGTTGCTCTTCATGTCTTATTGATCCTTGCAAAATTTCAGGTCGGCCGGAAATTCAAGATTGCCGCCATGGCTAAAAATAGATTTTCAAAATACAAGTTTGTAGCGACTACTTCTTGAAAACTATAAGTGATATTGATATGGGACTTTTTCTAAAATGATCAGCATGACATGATGGTTATTCAAGTCGAACATTATTTTGATTCGACGTTAAACATGGCTGCCAGTGGCCATCTTTGTTTACATAGAGTTATATAATGAAAACTTGTAGCGACTACTCCTCTGAAACTACTTGACGGATTTTCATGAAACTTCACAGGAATGTTGCTCTTGATGTCTAATTGATCCTAGCAAAATTTCAGGTCGGCCGGAAATTCAAGATGGCCACCACGGCTAAAAATAGATCTTCAAAAAACCAGTTTGTAGCGACTACTTCCTGAAATCAAAATCAATCAGTAGAGCTTCAAGGTCATTGACCTCTTGTTTTATTTGTAATTGTGAACAATCAAAACACATTTATCATGAAAGATTTGAGTACTAGTTAAACTAGTCATCATGAGACAAAATGAACATGTTTTTAATTTTGGCATCTGTGTTGTTTAATGTGATAATATGAATATGATACATCTGAAATAGTATGTGTAATGGATCACTAAATATAATGTTGTTTCATGATTAGAATGTGAGGAATTGGGGAAAATATCATGGTTAGAAAATGATTAATTGGTAAGTTATCATAGTTATGAACAAAAAGACAACTTAATGATAATATAATAGCAATTGGATTGAAAGTTTAGCGTCTGTGAAGGTAATCTCTGTTTTAGCAAATTTACATTAGAAGAAAGGGTTTAATGTTAGATTTTTTTTCATTATTGATATCTGGTCAGTAGTTTAGGAGAATAAGTAGCAGTGGACCTTACCAGAAGATGCTTTAGTTAAAGTTTAAAATTAGTCTAGATCATCTGCGACGCTTGCTTGTTTGCTTGATTAAGACTACCCTGAAATTTACATCTATTTCTTGTAGTAAAAAACAGTTAGAACCAGTTCCACGTGCATGCGCAGATCGTAATATGTAGACTGTATCCCTAAAACTGATACGTAATTCAAGTAGTAGAAGACAAATAAAATGCCTGTATACTAATTTGACTGCGTCCCAGTATTCTTACTAAATACAGTTGTTTTATGGATAAATATAGCCGGCTCCAGCAGTGATCATGCTTTTTCATAAAATGGTTAAAAAGTATAAAAACTCCAAGGAAATCTAGAGGGCAAAATCTGTTTCAAATCCACCTGTGTTGGGCGTATTTTTCCCAATGCCATGAAGCCCAATTGGAAAGAAAACATTCCCAATTAAATTTGTTTTTATATATATATAATTATACCGCCGCTTTCATAAAGTGAAGTGGGGGCTATATAGGAATCGCGTTGTCTGTAACATCGCGTCCTGCCCGTCACGTAACACATTTTTGTCCTGTCTCGTCCTGTGCCATCGCATCCCGTCATATTTTCATTACTTGCATTCCTCAAACAGTTTTGAATGGGTTGTTCCCAAACTTCAGATACATATAACAACTGATGACCTTATGTCCATCTACATAACCAATTGTTGATTGCCTAATTGATAACAGAATTATGGCCCTTTGTTGGACTTAAAATTTAAGCGAGGGTATTCATCACCTTCAGTGATAGTAACTGTTCTAGTTATTTTTGCCTTAAATGTTTTTCTTTAAAATATATTTTGTGACATTTTTTGCCAGTAAAACATGACTTTATATTCAGTATGGGTCAATATCGTGAACCGTATAAATTCTTACAATTCATATTGTAGACCTTCCCAATTTTGAGGTTTGCAATGCTTTCCCAATTCTAGTGGGACCCTCCCTGTCCCCATTCCCAAAAGACCCAAAAGGAACACCGAAATTGGCCAGACCATTTTAAAAGTGACACATTTTTATTAAGACATACCTTTTGCTCCAGAGGATGGATGATAAGTCACTGTATAGTCACCTTAGATTTGTTCCCAAACTGTATGTTTTAGCCTGATTCTGTGACCGCACAGATTTGTTCCCCTAGCACTCCAATCTGTCTGCATGTTTGAATCAGATTTTGTTACCACTTATAATAATGACACAGAAATTGGAAATGTTTTTCACTGAATGTAATAGAAATTTAGAATATGTTTTAGCATTGTGAATTGGTGTACTGAATTTAATAGAATTTAGATGTAATTGGTGTTTTGAGTTTAATAGAAATTTTAGCATCGCTAATTGGTGTACTGAGTTCAATAGAAGTTAAGATGTATTTAAGCATCACAAATTGGTGTTATGAATTTCGTAGTAATTTATATATATTTAGCATTGCTAATGTGCGTACTGAATTTAATCGAAATACAGATTTAGCATTGCTAATTGGTGTACTGAATTTAATCAAAGTATAGATTTAGCATTGCTAATGTGCGTACTGAATTTAATCGAAATACAGATTTAGCATTGCTAATTGGTGTACTGAATTTAATCAAAGTATAGATTTAGCATTGCTAATTGGTGTACTGAATTTAATGGAAATTTAGATTTAGCATTGCTAATTGGTGTACTGAATTTAATGGAAATTTAGATTTAGCATTGCTAATTGGTGTTCTGTTTGGCATTAGTCTCTATTCGATTGTAGCTGCCTTAGGATACATAGATTTTGCCTGTTCTTTCAATAAAACACTTTTCAATATGTGCTTGTATGTTTCCTTTGGAAATTGGAACCCTCTCATAAACAATTCAGGACTGACAATGCAGAACTGGCAGTCAGCGTCTTTTGTTCAACTTGTTTTAGGGCTTGTCTATAATCAATAAATCTGTAGCCCAGTTTATAGTCAATACATCAATTATGAACTGCATTCTAATCCTCAATTTGTGATGGAAACGTGTATGGTTACAGATGAGTAAACTTGGTAACACCGAGTGCATTGCAGGGATCAGGTAGCTCCTCTATGAGTTATATCTCTCTAAGAAGCTTCTGTGATTGGAGAATAGCACTGTGTATAACTCCTACCTATTGTTCAGGTGCCACTAGATCTACACACTGCATGACATTTGTGTGTACAACTGTTGATTGCTTGGATTTTAGACACTTTCCTCAGTGTCAGTTTCTGATAGCTTGATGTTAATTCTCTCAGTGGATTAAATGATTTAGAAGTTAAATAAGTTGTAACAGTTGGAGTATATTTCTTTAAATTAAAATTTTCTGGAATTCATAATTTATTGGTTGACGTTAATCGAAAACGAGGAGCATTATTAATATTATCTTGTAATATTACAAAAATAGAGATATTAGTGATATATAGCGGATATTAGAAGAGACTATTGGAAATTTGGATTTATAGATTTTCTTATGACTCAGAGATCTGTTTTTGACCAAGCTAGACAGTGTTGTGGGATAATTCACAGACAAGCAGCTCTAAGGAATATTTTCTCCATAAGGTATGTGTTTTTTTCTGTTTTTTTATGAAAAAAAAGGTTTTATATAATGATTAATTTTCTGATTTGCTCAGAAAGAAGGTTTAACAAGTTAACAACTAATTTTTATTCCGATATATTAAAAAAAAAGAGTATGTTTCTCTCTATCTCTTATTACATTTATCTATCTATTGATACTGCAACACCCCCTTTCGAAGATTATGTGCAGGTATTTAAAAGTGCTAATATTTTCAGGAAAACTAACTTTATGTTGTAAAATATCATGAATTACAGACTGTTTTGTCTGTGATCATGTTGATGATCAAAATGTTTATCATGTTTATCATCAGTTTGTGTAATTGTTACAAGGGTGGCATTATTTTGCAGCTGTTTGAAATTGTTTTATAATTTAATAAACATGACATTTCTGGAAAAGAATGTAAACTATGTTCATAATATATTATTGTACAGATCTGCAGAAGTATAGTAGGTCTTTGTTCATATATTATTATATGGAAATTATATGCAGAACTAAAGTAGGTATTTGTTTATGTATTAGTGGCCAGAAATAATTATATGCAGAAATAAAGTAGAGCTTTGTTCATGTATTAGTGTTCAGAAATGATTATATGCAGAAATAAAGTAAAGCTTTGTTCATGTATAAGTGTCCAGAAATGATTATATGCAGAAATAAAGTAGAGCTTTGTTCATGTATTGGTGTTTAGAAATAGTTATATGCAGAAATAAAATAGAGCTTTGTTCATATATTAGCATCCAGAAATAATTATATGCAGAAATAACATAGAGCTTTGTTCATGTATTAGTGTTCAGAAATGGTTATATGCAGAAATAAAATATAGCTTTGCTCATATATTAGTGTCCAGAAATGGTTAAATTTAATATAAAATATCCTTTATATGACCCCGAAAATTTCGGGGTCATACAGTAATCGCACCGTCCATCTGTCTTTGTCTGTCCAGATTCCGTCATTCCGCAGTTCGTGTCCAGACTGTACCTTCAAAACTCCTGCGTGGATTTTTGATTAACTTGGCACAAGTGATCACCATAACAAGACGATGTGTCGCGCGCAAAATCCAGGTCCTACCTCAAAGGTCAAGGTCACACTTGAAGTTCATAGGTCAAAAACAGGTATGCAATTTCGTGTCCAGACTGTAACGTCACAACCCCTGCAGGGATTTTTAAATAACTTGGCACAACTGATCATCATAACAAGACGATGTGTCATGTGCAAAACCCAGGTCTACAAGGTCATGGTCACACTTTGAGGTCAAAAGTCAAATTGTGTCCGGTCAATAACTCTGGCATTCATGGACGGATTTTCAAATAACTTGGCACAAGTGCTCACCACAACAAGACGATGTGTCGCGCACAAGTCTGTGGCCCCAAGGTCAAGGTCACACTTAGAGGTCAAAGGTCAAATCATGTCCGGTCAATAACTTGTGCATGCCTTGACGGATTTTCAAATAACTTTGCACAAGTGCTCACCAAAACCAAACGATATGTCGTGAACAAAATCCTGATCCATGGCTCCAAGGTCAAGGTCATACTTAGAGGTCAAAGGACACTTCGGGGGCATTTATCACTTACAGTGATATTTCTTGTTTTCTTATATTTAATATATGAAAAAGAACATGTGTTACTTTTGAAGCCACAATGTGGATGATTTAAGAACTTTTTAAGGGAGATTTGTCCAAAATCTCGGAGATTGTATAAGCATAAGGTATATATATGTGAGGTTTTATCAGATGTTTTCATAGATTTAAGTTTTTTAAAGCATTTAATGATAAAATAAAATAGGAAAATGTCATTTAAAAGCTTTTAAATTTGATTTAATTTCACAATTTTTTCAGTGAGATGTTCATATCACACAGATTTTCGACTCCTGAAGAGACGAAATTCTGTGAGTTTCGGTCTCACAGAGTGAGGTATCACATGTATGATAATATTAGTGTCCGGAAGCGATTATATGCAGAAATAAAGTAGAGCTTTGTTCATATATTAGTGTCCAGAAATGATTATATGCAGAAATAGAATAGAGCTTTGTTCATATATTAGTGTCCAGAAATGATAATATGCAGAAATAAAGTACAGCTTTGTTCATAAAGTAGAGCTTTGTTCATATATTAGTGTTCAGAAATGATTATATGCAGAAATAAAGTAGAGATTGTTCATATATTAGTGTCCAGAAATGGTTTAATACAGAGATATAGAATATCCTCATTCATATTTTAGTGACCGGAAATAGTTATATACAAACATATAGAATATCCTTGTTTATATATTAGTGTCCAGAAATGATTATATACAAACATATAGAATATCCCTGTTCATATATTAGTGTCCAGAAATGATTATATGCAGAAATTAGTAGATCTTTGTTCATATATTAGTGGCTTGCGGAACGTCGGTGGTTCTACCCAGGTGCCCGCCCGTGCACGAAAATTGCCCGGAGGGGCACCTGGGGTTTTCCTTCATCAATGGAAGCTGGAAAGTCGCCATATGACCTTAGCTGTTGGTGCGACTATAAAATCCAATTTAATCAATCATATATTAGTGTCCAGAAATGATTATATGCAGAAATACAGTACAGCTTTGTTCATAAAGTAGAGCTTTGTTCATATATTAGTGTCCAGAAATGATTATATGCAGAAATTAGTAGATCTTTGTTCATACATTTGTGTACATGAAGGGTTAGATGTAAAAATATGGTAGAACTATACTATATTTATATATAAAAAAAAAACAGTTAAGAATAAACGTACATTCATTCATTAATTTGTAATAAATTGTATTCCACTATTTTTACTTGATGATTAACATATTATTCTCCATGACATCATAGTTATCAGGCTCTTTTGAACCTTCAGATTTAAATATAACTCGAAACTTAGAAAATAAAAGGAATTATCACTTAATTTGCTTTAACATGACTTGTTATAAAATCAATTCAAGACTTTCAGAACAGGTCATGTTTGCGAATCATTATGCCGTGTTCATCATCTTTGAAAAGCATGATCTCAGACAAAAATGATTAAACACATGTTTGATACCCTTATGGGAGTATATTTAATATTTTGTTTATTGTTTTTTGGGCAAAAAACTTTCCCATCTGGCCATCTATATCAAATGAATGAACTATTGATGTTGCCTCGTTAGCGATAAAAAGACATGCAATGTAATCAAGTATTCACAAATGCTTCCTGTCAGCAAAATCAGTCCAGACTACCCCACCGTACTGCAGAGTATGCTCTGACTTCCTGCCTCCACCATACTGCAGTGTACACTCTTGACTTCATGTCTCCACCATACTGCAGTGTACAATCAGGATTTCTATCTCCACCATACTGCAGTGTATGCTCTGACTTCCTGTCTCCACCATACTGCAGTCTACACTCTAACTTCCTGTCTCCACTATACTGCAGTGTACACTCTGACTTCCTTTCTCCACCATACTGCTGTGTATGCCTGACTTCCTGTCTGTCTCCACCATACTGCAGTGTACCCTCTAACTTCCTGTCTCTACCATACTGCAGTGTACACTCTGACTTCCTGTCTCCACCATACTGCAGTGTACATTCAGACTTCCCTCTAACTTCCTGTCTCTACATACTGCAGTGTATGCTCTAACTATCTGTCTCCACCATACTGCAGTGTACACTCAGACTTCCTGTCTCCACCATACTGCAGTGTATGATCTGACTTCCTGTCTCCACCATTCTGCAGTGTACATTCTCAGACATCCTGTCTCTACCATACTGCAGTGTACACTCTGACTTTATGTCACCACCATACTGCAGTGTACACTCAGACTTCCTGTCTCCACCATACTGCAGTGTACATTCAGACTTCCTGTCTCCACCATACTGCAGTGTAAACTCAGACCTCCTATCTCCACTGTACTGAAGTGTACACCCTGACTTCCTGTCTCCACCATACTGCAGTGTACACTCTGCTGTCTCCACCATACTGCAGTGAACACTCGGACTTCCTGTTTCGACTTCCACTATATGGCAGTGAATGCCGTGATTATCTGTCTCCACCGTTTGCTAAATCGATGATTACTTAAAAGGATTTTCATATAATAAAATATGATTGTTAAGCCTTGTTCCAGCACAATAGAGATTATTTGGTTTCCATGGCAACATGACCACCTCAAAGGTATCTTTTATGGAACAATATGAATGTGAAAGCTTGGTCAAGTTACAACATGTATCCACTGGCATTAAAGATGTATGTATCCACTGGCATTAAAGATGGGACTTTTGAAAAGTGAATTGTTGTAAAATTCAGAGTGTAAAAGGATCGAGGTAATGAATGGTGTAAAAACATTAAAATAAGAAATAGTTGTTTTAAGATTATAACTGGGCATTTTTTTATTAAGTACTGCTATGCTTTTATTAAACCCCAGATTCACAAAGTGAAGTGGGGGGCTATATATGAATCACGCTGTCCGTAGCATCTCGTCACGTCACATAACACTTATTTTTTACTTGCACCATGATGTCCCGTCACGTCGAGCCACATAACGCATTTTATTACTTGCATTTCTCAAACACTTTCGATGAATTGTTCTCAAACTGCTCGTACACATTACAACTGATGACCTGTCCTTCTACATCACACAATGTTGATTGCCTAATTTATTACAGAGTTTTGGCCCTTATTTCACTTAAAACTTTCCACTCTGATATTGTATAATGAACTTCATGTGGCTTTCACTTAAAAAGTGTTCATGGATTGTTATTAAACTTGGCGTACAGTGCACATTGTAATGATATGATATGTCTCTGCATCAAAGGTTTTCGATTATGCAGTTTTTAACAGATTTATGGACCTTTGTTTTCCTTATTGCCCTTTGTTTGACTTAAAATGTTTTACTCCATTATTGTATAATGTCCCATAACATATTTTTCTCTAACACTTTTGAATGGATTATTCCCAAACTTCATATATACATAACAACTGATGACCTCTTGTCCCTATACATAACACATTGTTGATTGCCTAGTTTATTACAGAATTATGACCCTTTCTTTGACATAGAAATTTCCACTCTAATATTGTATAATGAGCTTTCACTTCACGTTTTCAAGGTGGGGATATTCATCGCCTTTAGTGATAGTTCTAGTCAATCATATCAAGGTTTCCTAACTAATACTGAGATATTGCAGGTTGTAACTATGTTGGGTGATAACAGAAGGAAACAAGTTTCTTTTTTTCCCATTATTTAAACAAATATATTGCTTTTAAGGAAGGGATGTCGGTGGCTGAGTGTTGAAAGTGTCTGACTTGAAATCACTTGCCCCTCACTTCTATGGGTTCGATCCCTCATGGGCCTAGGAATCTTTAAGTGAGGAAGCTATCCAGCTGGCTTGTGGAACATCAAGGTTTTATCCAGGCACCCACCCATGTATGAAAATTGCCTGGAGGGGCACTAATTGTGTCCTCCTCCGCCAATGGAAGCTGGAAAGTCGCCATATGACCTTAACTACCCAGATGAGCATCAGGCTCTTGTTTTTATCTCCCTCCAGAGTCACCTTTCTTAGGGTTTTTCTGGCAATAGACATTGCAGTTTTAATTTCATTTAGTATCAACACATCAAATTGTAATAGTTGTTAAAAATGCTGCTTGATACTTGCTCATGTTTCAGTTTAATTAGTAAATTTGGAAAATCAGTGTGATTGCTGATTCTTTGTATTAGCATGTTTTCTGCTAAATTTATGTTGATTGAATGTTTTCACCCCTGTTAAATCTGTCTGATTAAATTCCAAGTTAGCCTTGATTGAGGGGGATCAATAAACCCAATTATTCCATGGGTGTTAGTTACCATGGTGGGAAGATTAACAGTACTTCATGCTGCTCTATTGATTCTGGGACTGTGGAATTTAATATCTGCCAAGATGTTAAAAGACAGTGGATCTCTTGCAAAGGAAAAGGGAAATACCAGAGAATCAATGACTAGAAAAGTTCTCTTGCAAATGACTGGGTCATCTTTTGCAAATAAATATTGTGTCTCTTGCAAACGGTAAATGTTTATCTTGCAAACAACTGGTGTGTCTCTTGCAAATGTATGTTTTTATCTTGCAAATAACTTGTGTGTCTCTTGCAAACAATATATGTTTATCTTGCAAACAATTAGTATGTCTCTTGCAAACAGTATACGTTTGTCTTGAAAATAACTAGTGTGTCTCTTGCAAATGGTATATGTTTATCTTGTAAACAACTTGTGTGTCTCTTGCAAACGGTATGTGTTTATCTTACAAACAGCTGGTGTGTTTCTTGCAAAAAAAGGTTTGTGTTTATCTTGCAATTAGTGTGTCTCTTGCAAATGGTATGTGTTTATATCTTGCAAATAACTAGTGTGTCTCTTGCATACGGTATATTTTTATCTTGCAAATAACTAGTGTGTCTCTCTTGCATAAGGTATATGTTTATCTTGCAAATAACTAGTGTGTCTCTCTTGCATACGGTATATGTTTATCTTGCAAATAACTAGTGTGTCTCTCTTGCATACAGTATATGTTTATCTTGCAAACAACTAGTGTGTCTCTTGCAAACGGTATGTGTTGCAAATAACTAGTGTGTGACTTCATCATAAATGGAGTGTCTACAACAGAATTTGCAGCAACTCTGCAGTTCTGCAGGTGAGAAGGTTTTAGGCCCATTCTCCATATTGTATCTCGATGTACGTGGAGGATGAACCTGGCATGTTCATTCCTGTTAGGCGTCATATAACCTTTCATGTGTTGGTGGGCCTTAAAACCCCAATTCATTTCAATTCTTGCAAACGGTATGTGTTTATCTTGCAAACAACTAGTGTGTCTCTTGCAAATGGTATATGTTTATCTTGCAAACAACTAGTGTCTCTTGCAAACGGTATGTGTCTATCTTACAAATAACTGGTGTGTCTCTTGCAAACGGTATGTGTTTATCTTGTAAACAACTAGTGTGTCTCTTGAAAATGGTATGTGTCAAATAACTGGTGTGTCTCTTGCAAACGGTATGTGTTTATCTTGTAAACAACTAGTGTGTCTCTTGCATAAAATGGTTTGTGTTTATCTTGCAAATAACTGTTGTGTCTCTTGCAAACAGTATGTGTTTATCTTGCAAATAACTGGTGTGTCTCTTGCAAACGGTATGTGTTTATCTTGAAAATAACTGGTATGTCTCTTGCAAACGGTATGTGTTTATCTTGAAAATAACTGGTGTGTCTCTTGCAAACGGTATATGTGTTTTATCGTGCAAATAACTAGTGGCTAGTAAATCTCTTTTGCAAATGGCTAGTAAATCTCTTGCATATGAAAAGTTAATTTCTCAACTGACAAGGGAATACTTTTTGGAAGTGACTAGGAAATCTATCTTGCGAATGACTAAAGAATTTTGACCAGGGAATATCATTCTTGCAAATAACTAGGGTATATGTTTTGCAAATGACTAGAGTCTCCTGCAAATATTTGCGTATCTATTTTGTAAATAAATAGGGAATCTCTCTTGACATTGACTAGGACATCTTTCTTGAAAATGAATTAGCGATCCATTGAGAAAGTGTAAATGACTAGTGAATATCTGGTACACTTGAAATAGCAGTTATCTTGCAGATGACTAGGAAATTACAAGGAAATCCATCTTGCAAAGGACTAGGGATTCTCTGTTTGAAATGGCAAGGTGGTTTCTCTTGCACATTTCTAGGAACTCACAGTTTGAATGACTTGAGAAAGGGTGCATGGTCTTTTTTTCAAAAGAGTAATGGAAAGTTCTCTTTACTAGGGAATCTCTCATAGAAATATCTCTTGCAATGAAATATGAATTCTCTTGAAAATTACTAAGAAATGAATTGGTAATGCATTTCAGATGACTAGGGAATCTCTAAAAATCACATTTGCACATACTTTTGCTTGGAACTTTTCCTTTGACACTGTCATATAATTATGTTGTACAAGGCAATCTTGAGGCTTCACATGAACCACAAGGTGTTATGGCGGACATTACGTCAAACTAGGAAACTTGTATCTAATCAATAATTGATTGACTTATTTTAATATCCAAGGTGACTGACTTCTCAAGAAAGTCATTCTAGTCAGTGAATAATATATTGTCTGCCAGAGATTTTATTATCATTCTAAGGTAATGTACCATAATCTCTAAACTTGCAATTAGAAGAGGAGAATCTCTCTTGTACAATAGATAACAATGGCCGTGTGGTTGTTTGTTGTTTGCCTGGTGTGTGCTGGGTGTCTTCTTACTAATGAGAAGTGACAACCCTTACACTTCTACTAAGGAATGATCAAGGCAGAGTGCCAGTTCCATGCGAGAGGATGACACAGGGGTTCGGGAAGTGGGATGGGAAGTGGGAAATACACAGGAGTTTGGGAAGTGGGAAATATGCAAGGTTTGGTAAATGGGAAATTCACAGAAGTTTGGGAAGTGAGAAGTAAAACAGGAGTTTGGGAAGTGAGAAGTGAACAGGAGTTTGAGAAGTGGAGTAAATAGGAGTAAACAATCGTGAAAGATATTGAAAAACTTGAACCATAATAAGAGCGCCCCTTTTGCCCCTTAAGAAGGTAAATTTTAACAATTTTGACCCGGTCAGTCGCTGCGCTCCTTCCCTCAGGGTTTCTTAATTGTCACTTCATAGCCTCTAACTAATACATAACATCCCATCCAGTCATGTAACACATTTTTATTACTTGAATTTCTCAAATAGTTTTCAATGGATTGTTCCCAAATTTTAAATAAACATAACAACTGCTGACCTTATGTCCCTCTACATCATATATTATTGATTGCCTAATGTATTACAGAATTTGTTTCTAATGGATTGTTCCCAAACTTTATATACATTTAAAAACTTCTAACCATATGTCCCTCTACATCACACATTGTTTATTGTCCACTACATCACACATTGTTTATTGTCCTCTACATCACACATTGTTTATTGTCCTCTACATCACACATTGTTTATTGTCCCTCTACATCACACATTGTTTATTGTCCCTCTACATCACACATTGTTTATTGTCCCTCTACATCACACATTGTTTATTGTCCCTCTACATCACACATTGTTTATTGTCCTCTACATCACACATTGTTTATTGTCCCTCTACATCACACATTGTTTATTGTCCTCTACATCACACATTGTTTATTGTCCTCTACATCACACATTGTTTATTGTCCTCTACATAACACATTGTTTATTGTCCTCTACATCACACATTGTTTATTGTCCTCTACATCACACATTGTTTATTGTCCTCTACATCACACATTGTTTATTGTCCCTCTACATCACACATTGTTTATTGTCGAATGTATTACAGAATTTTGTCCCTTTGTTTGATGTAGAATTTGCCACTCTAATAATGTATATATGTTGCCACTCTAATAATGTATATATGTCCCATAATACATTTTTCTCAAACTGTTTTGGACTTCATTTACACATAACAAGCGATGACCTTATGTCCCTTTAAATAACACATTGTTGATTGCCTTATTTATTACAGAATTATGGCTCTATTAAGTCATGTGATTTTTACTTCAAACATTTCAAAGTGTGGGTAAGGCGATAGTTCTAGTTTCTTCCTGTATTTAGCAGAAGGTTTTAATTTTTCCTACTTCTGATGATAATTAGCCTGGTTTCTATTTCTTAGTTTGTCGACACGTTTTATGCTACTGATGCAGTATAAATTAATGCGCATGTGTTTCCAGGTTTGTGGCATTAAAATGTATTTTTTGATGCCTACATTTTTACGAACATAAAATACATTACATAATCAACGTCATGTGAATAAAACAGAGTTAGGTTATAGTTAAGTATTTAAGCTTATTTTACTTATAATAATGATACAAGCAATATGTCCGAGTCGTTTGAAATGTTTATGTTAATTTCAATAGTTTTTAACTGGATTATAAATTGTCCCAAACATTCTCTGTTGTCAGTTGCAGAACAGCAACAGCATCTTAAATCCTTTTTGATCGTCTACAGGGCTTTTTCTAGGTGTCCCACGGGGCCAAAAAATGGACCTGTTCCCAATGCAAAATAGTGTCTTTTTTTTCCCAATTGTTGAAAAAATTGCCAATCTCAAATAAAATAAAAAAAAGTTTTATTTTTGAATTATTTTTTTTATACTTTTTTACATGTATGTTGTACTGATACATCCCTTATGTTACATATACTAAACAGTATAGGTGGTATGTTATTGATGTTCCTAATAGGGTTCCTAATTATACCTTTTAGGCTTTTACTACGCCCTAATTTACAAAATGTTGACGTAAACAATTCTCGCATTGACCATTTTAGCGATGAAAATAATTCTCAATTTGGTCGTTTTTACGATAGAAACATTCCAAGGGTCCTTTTTTCCAAATTACCTGGAAAAAGCCCTGGTCTATTCTGAAACATGCAGACTGAACTCCATTAAATTTCAAACAAGCATTATTTTCTTACAATGTCTAGTCCGCCATATGGAAAAGTCCAAATTGTGCTTGTCCTGTAAATGTTTTTTACCTCTCAAATGACCAAATCAAGACCTTGTCACATTTGCATAGGGTGAAGTTTTTTAATGTTCTCATTGGTTTGAAGAAAATTAAGTTGTCTGAATACAAAACAGACTATTTAGTGGTCTAAATATTAAACATACACTTAAAAACTCGAACCATTTAAAGTTCCAGCCAAACATGGCCAAAAATTGCTTTTTCCAAGTTTGTGAAGGATAGGGTATGAATTTCATTGGCTCTGGCGCTTGAATAGGTAATTACAATTAGGTAAGTAAAGATTTCAGGCAAGCATTAAAAGCTCCCTGATATGATGTATCAATATACTTGATATAAAACATTACATTCAAAGCTTTGTTTGGATATATATATAAAACATTTTCGACAAATGAGAAGTTTCTTTTTGGTTAATTTCCATAAGTTGTTGTAAAATGTTGGTTTATGTGGTTTTAGAGGCCCAATTTAAATAGTTTGATACATTGAACCATAAATTTCAAGTAGGAAGTGCCCTTTTCGTAATTTCCATTTGATGGATTTATTGATACAAATAATTCATTTGTCGCTTTTTCCTTCTTAGTTTTATAATTTTAATACACTTTGCACTTTATTTTCATAACTTCCAACACACAGAAGTGAAATTTAATGTTGTGAATGTATTTACATATAATGTACTCTGTTGATTATATATGGCCATTAAGTTATAAAATAGGTTATTTATTTAGGTATAACAGCTCTTTCGAAGTTTTCCACAGTTTAGGATTGCCCGTATTTCACAAGTTTTGTCAAATCTTTGTTAGCAGAAGCATGGTAATCTAATTAAACAGACAGAAGCTTTTTCATTCCAGAGAAACTATTTTAGTAGTATTTATGTAGTATTTCTGTAGTAGATGTTTAGGATGTTTGTTAAGAGAAAAAAAAGAAAGGATGAGTGGTCTTTTATAAGTGGCTGTC
The DNA here is from genome assembly GCA_037043455.1 of Cyrtodaria siliqua. Classification (NCBI taxonomy): domain Eukaryota; kingdom Metazoa; phylum Mollusca; class Bivalvia; order Adapedonta; family Hiatellidae; genus Cyrtodaria; species Cyrtodaria siliqua. The sequence goes on along the minus strand of JAWPHD010005685.1, from coordinate 63,661 downwards.
TTAATCAAGTCTTTGATTGATGTTGTACAAGGTTACAATCCTGTTTTCAGCATGTTTTATGGGGTAGGTTACAAATTACACCAATCATGAACATAAGTGGCATGTGTGTTGGGAGCCTGCAGCCTTGTGTCTGTAGGCACAAAGCGTGGTCAAATAATTGGAAAAATAAAATCTTATTAATGAGTACATCAGGATTGGTAGTTTTTGTAGAATTGTTTAAATACATTATTTCCATATTAAAAAATTATTAGAATAGACTAAATGAGCCACAAACCACCAAAAGACATTACACTTAACCATATAAAATAAAACACAGGAAGAAGGTTTTTCCTAACTATGGTTACACACCAGGGTTAGCCATTTCTAACTTGGCCTAAAAAAATATCACAATCTGTTGTAACGCGAGTGTTCTGTGTATATATTGCCGAGGTGCTCCACGAGACAGCTATTTATATATTGAATAGACATTTTCTGTTCAAAGCTCTTTTGGTAATTAAAAACTTGCTAAAGAAAACAATTTTGTTTTGTTACTAATCAAACAATTTCAGACGAGGGTGTCTTAAACTCGTTTGCTTATTGTAGCAGGAAGCAAGTGTTTCATTAAAAAAAAAAATTGTTTACGTTAAACTTTGAGCAAGCAATTTTTGTGAATTGAATTCTTTGCTATATTATGTAAGCACAGAAATATTGGCACCAAGGAACACACTTTTATTGCATTGTTAGCCACACAGATATGTTGAAGTTCTATAAACAATGTGTAAAAAAAATGTCATTTAGTGAAACCAGAAAAGCAACAGATTTGTCTCAATAACAGGATGCTTACTGGAAATATTCCTGACTGGTTTAAATTGCAAAAAGGAAATATGCCTGGCTCTGGTTTGAATTGCAAAAAGGAAATATTCCAGGATCTGATTTAAATTGCAAAAAGAAAATATTCCTGGCTCTGATTTAAATTGCAAAAAGGAAATATCCTGACTGGTTTAAATTGCAATATGGAAATATTCCTGGCTCTGGTTTAAATTGAAAAAAGGAAATATTCCTGGCTCTGATTTAAATTGCAAAAAGGAAATATTACTGGCTCTGCTTTAAATTGCAAAAAGGAAATATTCCTGGCTCTAATTTAAATTGCAAAAAGGAAATATTCCTGGCTCTGGTTTAAATTGCATTATGGAAATATTCCTGGCTCTGATTTGAATTGCATTATGGAAATATCCCTGGCTCTGATTTAAATTGCATTATGGAAATATCCTTGACTCTGAATTAAATTGCAAAAAGAAAATATTCCTGGCTCTGATTTAAATTGCATTATGGAAATATCCTTGACTCTGATTTAAATTGCAAAAAGGAAATATTCCTAGCTCTGATTTAAATTGCAAAAAGGAAATATTCCTAGCTCTGGTTTAAATTGCAAAAAGGAAATATTCCTGGCTCTGATTTAAATTGCAAAAAGGAAATATTACTGGCTCTGCTTTAAATTGCAAAAAGGAAATATTCCTGGCTCTAATTTAAATTGCAAAAAGGAAATATTCCTGGCTCTAATTTAAATTGCAAAAAGGAAATATTCCTAGCTCTGGTTTAAATTGCAAAAAGGAAATATTCCTGGCTCTGATTTAAATTGCAAAAAGGAAATATTCCTGGCTCTGGTTTTAATTGCATTATGGAAATATACCTGGCTCTAATTTAAATTGCAAAAAGGAAATATTCCTTGCTCTGGTTTAAATTGCATTATGGAAATATACCTGGCTCTAATTTAAATTGCAAAAAGGAAATATTCCTGGCTCTGATTTAAATTGCATTATGGAAATATTCCTGGCTCTGATTTAAATTGCAAAAATGAAATATTCCTGGCTCTGGTTTAAATTGCAAAAAGGAAATATCCTGACTGGTTTAAATTGCAATATGGAAATATTCCTGGCTCTGGTTTAAATTGAAAAAAGGAAATATTCCTGGCTCTGATTTAAATTGCAATATGGAAATATTCCTGGCTCTGCTTTAAATTGCAAAAAGGAAATATTCCTGGCTCTGCTTTAAATTGCAAAAAGGAAATATTCCTGGCTCTGCTTTAAATTGCAAAAAGGAAATATTCCTGGCTCTGATTTAAATTGCAATATGGAAATATTCCTGGCTCTGCTTTAAATTGCAAAAAGGAAATATTCCTGGCTCTAATTTAAATTGCAAAAAGGAAATATTCCTGGCTCTGGTTTAAATTGCATTATGGAAATATTCCTGGCTCTGATTTGAATTGCATTATGGAAATATCCTTGACTCTGATTTAAATTGCATTATGGAAATATCCCTGGCTCTGATTTAAATTGCATTATGGAAATATCCTTGACTCTGAATTAAATTGCAAAAAGAAAATATTCCTGGCTCTGATTTAAATTGCATTATGGAAATATCCTTGACTCTGATTTAAATTGCAAAAAGGAAATATTCCTAGCTCTGGTTTAAATTGCAAAAAGGAAATATTCCTGGCTCTGATTTAAATTGCAAAAAGGAAATATTCCTGGCTCTGGTTTAAATTGCATTATGGAAATATACCTGGCTCTAATTTAAATTGCAAAAAGGAAATATTCCTTGCTCTGGTTTAAATTGCATTATGGACATATACCTGGCTCTAATTTAAATTGCAAAAAGGAAATATTCCTGGCTCTGATTTAAATTGCATTATGGAAATTTTCCTGGCTCTGATTTAAATTGCAAAAAGGAAATATTCCTGGCTCTGGTTTAAATTGCAAAAAGGAAATATTCCTGGCTCTGATTTAAATTACAAAAAGGAAATATTCCTGGCTCTGATTTAAATTGCATTATGAAATATTCCAGGCTCTAATTTAAATTGCAAAAAGGAAATATTCCTGGCTCTGGTTTAAATTGCATTATGGAAATATTCCTGGCTCTAATTTAAATTGCAAAAAGGAAATATTCCTGGCTCTGATTTAAATTGCATTATGGAAATATCCTTGACTCTTATTTAAATTGCAAAAAGGAAATATTCCTAGATCTGGTTTAAATTGCAAAAAGGAAATATTCCTGACTCTGATTTAAATTGCAAAAAGGAAATATTCCTGACCTGGTTTAAATTGCAAAAAGGAGATATTGCTGGCTCTGATTTAAATTGCAAAAAGGAAATATTTCTGGCTGTGATTTAAATTGCATTATGGTAATATTCCTGTCTCTGGTTTAAATTGCAAAAAGGAAATATTCCTAGCTCTGGTTAAAATTGCAAAAAGGAAATATTCCTGACTCTGGTTTAAATTGCAAAAAGGAAATATTCCTGACTCTGGTTTAAATTGCAAAAAGGAAATATTCCTGACTCTGGTTTAAATTGCAATAAGGGAATGACCCCGGCTCTGGTTTAAATTGCAAAAAGGAAATGACCCTGACTTTGGTTTAAGTTGCAATAAGGACATAGTCTGGCTCTGGTCTGAATTGCAATAAGGACATAGTCTGGCTCTGGTCTGAATTGCAATAAGGACATAGTCTGGCTCTGGTCTAAATTGCAATAAGGAAATATCCATTTCTTTGGAAGTTTGGGTGATTTGTGGTAGATACAATTGATTGATTGAAGTCTACTGATTGTGGTCAAATTGAGACTTCAGTTTTTAGTCTCATGTGAAAGATTGGTGACACTGGGGTTTGAACTCCCTGTCGCCCCTGATTAAAACTCCCAAGGGAACAACTCGTGAACTATTGTGCTTGCCTAAGAAAAAGGACCATGGCAATGTGACTTTTAAACTTTGTCTGACATCTGATACCTAACATCCCTATTATTGCACCGCACACAAAATTCTAGGCATCTCATTGGTTGAGTGTGGTCATGTGGTGACCCCCTATTTTTCTGTAGTGGGTCAGTAGATTTCATAGAGGGTCACTAAAACAATATGGACTTCAATTCCGATTCAAAGTTTAAATAATTTGCAAATTATGAAATAGTTATGTCTCCACCCACACTGGGGAGACGAACGTATTGATTTTAGCTTGGATGTCTGTCTGGATCTCTGTCCATCACAAGTCGTGTCTCCTCCATATCTCTTGAGGGATTTGGAAATAACTTGCCACCAATGTTCCCCATATCGAGACGACGTGCAGAGTGTAACTTCCAGCCTTGTCCGTTCAAGGTCAAGGTCACGCTTAAAGGTCGAAGGGTCATATGCACTATATTTTGTGTCTCCTCCATATCTCCTGAACTGCTTGAGGGATTTTTAAATAACTTGCCACAAATGTTCACCATATCGAGATGACGTGCAGATCGCAACTTCCATCCATGTCCATTCAAGGTCAAGGTCACACTTAGAGGTCGAAGGTCATATGCCCTATATTTCGTGTCCTCTCATATCTCTTGAACCACTGGAGGGATTTGGAAATAACTTGGCACAAATGTTTATTATGTCTAGACGACATGCAGAGGCAACTTGCAGCCACGTCCGTTCAAGGTCAAGGTCACACTTAGAGGTCGAAGGTCATATGCACTATATTCTGAGTCCTCTCCTTATCTCTTGACCGCTTGACGGATTTTGAAATAACTTGGCACAAATGTTCACAATATCGAGACTATGTGCAGAGCGCAATTAAAGGTCAAGGTCATACATAGAGGTCGAAAGTCATATGCACTATATTTCATCTCTCGATATCTCTTGAACCGCTTGAAGGATTTTGAAGTAACATGGCACAAATGTTCAACATATCGAGACGACGCGCAGAGTGCAACTTCCAGCCACATCCGTTCAAGATCAAGGTCTCACTTGGAGGTCGAAGGTCATTTGCATTATATTTTGTGTCCTCTCTATATCTCTTGAACTGCTTGAGGGATTTTGAAATAACTTTGGCACAAATGTTCACCATATTGAGAAGACGTGCAGAGCGCAACTTCCAGCCACGTCCGTTCAAGGTCAAGGTTACGCTTAGAGGTCGAAGGTCATATGGCACTATATTTTGTGTCCTCTCCATATCTCTTGACGGATTTTGAAATAACTTGGCACAAATGTTCACAATATCGAGACTGTGCAGAGCGCAATTAAAGGTCAAGGTCATACATAGAGTTCGAAGGTCATATGCACTATATTTCATCTCTCCATATCTCTTGAACCGCTTAAAGGATTTTGAAGTAACATGGCACAAATGTTCAACATATCGAGACGACGTGCAGAGTGCAACTTCCAGCCACATCCGTTCAAGATCAAGGTCACACTTGGAGGTCGAAGGTCATTTGCATTATATTTTGTGTCCTCTCTATATCTCTTGAACTGCTTGAGGGATTTTGAAATAACTTGGGCACAAATGTTCACCATATCGAGACGACGTGCAGAGCGCAACTTCCAGCCACGTCCGTTCAAGGTCAAGGTCACGCTTAGAGGTCGAAGGTCATACGGCACTATATTTTGTGTCCGCTCCATATCTCTTGAACTGCTTGAGGGATTTTGAAATAACTTGGCACCAAATTTATGCTCACCATGTCGAGACGACGTGCAAAGCGCAACTTTCAGCCAGGTTGGTTCATAAATTGTTGGGGGAGACATATGTCCCCCACCCCCCTCGTTTAAATAAATAAATTAATAATGTTTTTAAACTGTACCGGTCGTGACGTCAACATCATGATGTCAAATTGCGCAAACGTCTCAATGACGTTATGGCTATTGCCTCGCCCCCTATAAATCTTATCGACCCCACTTATTTCTGTAGGGGGTCAGTAACAAACCCAATAACTAATATTATAAATGGTTCACTTTAACAATTTTTTTGATCATTAGTGTAATTGCCTTATAAAGCCTTGCCCCCAATGTTTGTCCCTAACTTATGTAACTTCTCATGCTAATGGCGTATGCACATGGTATTTGTTCTGTTAAATGGTGTTTGGTTGGTTGATTAAAATCGCAATAGGACAGACCTTGCATAAGCATAGTTCATGACACATTTCTTTAGACAAAAAAACATGGAAGAGTCTTTAATACTAAGTATACATCCAGGGAGACTGTTTAATTATTGATCGATTGATATGTTATTATCTAATAAACCAGGATGTTAAAAACTTGCAATGCACCCCAGGTCAACAGTTTTTGTGTTCTGCATGCTGTCCCTTTGTATTCTTTATGTATTCTTTATGTAATCAAATTATATTAAGGATTTTAGAGATATGCTGCAGACTAAAAACGCGTGACAAAGAAATAAAAAAAGTTAAAAGTTATGGTTCTTGCGCTCTACACAAGGTCTGGTTGTTTTCTTCACATGTGTATACATTTTCATGCAATTACAGTTTGTTTGTTTGGGGTTCTCTCTTTATTTTACAAAACTAAAGTTAGCACACTCATTTCAAGGGAACCTAGATAGATCTTTCTGCAACATTGGCTAACATTTTATAATCCAGGTGATACCCTGAGAGGCCTCATGGAATTTATTAAGTTTACAAAATACGCCCAATATTTGATTCCTGAATTATGTAAGCAAATAGTATTTCAACGTATGAAAGTTTACAGAAGTGGTGCCAGCAATTAATTGTCTGATTTCTTACTTACACCATTCAGTGTTGGAGCATAAATGTTTATTTCTTACTTACACCATTCAGTGTTGGAATATAAATGTTTGCAGCTTATCATTCCCCACATTCTGTCAGTGTGTGCACCAGAAATGATCCTCTGTATCTTAGGGCAGACAGGCTCATTTCACACTTCTTGAAATTATTTATTTTAAAAATAAACACAAATCACTGTGTATGTTTAAACTGTTATATAAAGTTGTTATTTATCAGAAATAAGTCAGTTTAAAATGATCTGCATCTGGGTTATGATAGGCAGAGGGATTAGCTGTGCAGGTGAAATGCAATTAATTTTTGTAGCCACTTGTAATTTATTTTGTAAATGTGTCTAAACTATACTATGTTTCTTTATCAAGTTAAAAGGAGAAAACAGGCAACAAAAATGTGATGATATTCTTTAAAATTGCTCCAGAATAGTAACATTATGACTTTAATATATTCATAAAATATGAAAATATATATACATTTTCATCATTAAGATAACACCAATCCTGTCACTCATATCCAAAGAAACTTATTATTGACATCAAAAAAGTTTTGGTTTTCAAAAATCTATGCCTCACTTATTCACCTAAAGGGAGAATTTAATGCTTCAGATCCAACATAATATTTCACTATGTAAAAAATGTCCTGTAGTCCCCATAATGTTGCAATAATTACACAATTGACAATTTTACATAATTTATTACACACCAATTTCAGACAGTGTCAGGGCTGGCGTGGCGCAGTCGGTAGCGCGGCGGATTTGTAACCGGAGGCCTCGGGTTCAATCCTCCGTGGTGCCACTGAGTTTCGTCGGTGTGTTCTTGGGCAAGACACTTTCCCTTAGCCTCGTCCATCGGATGGGGACGTAAACCGGGCGGTCCCGTGTATCGGTCTATCCTCCGAGCACGTTAAAGAACCATAGGAATCTATTCGATAATAAGAGTAGGGCACGGTTCCCGGTTTCCTATGTATCCTTCCCTTCTCTCTGGGGCGGCTCTAAATAACCTATACTGTGTTGATGGGCCGTTAAACAACATTCAATTCAATTCAATTCAGACAGTGTCAACTTCTTTGGCTACCATGCTCAATTAGATAATATATAAATATCACATCCCATGGAGGGTGATAGAACATATTGTCAACCCGAGATTGGTAATGTCCACCGAGGCTTTAGCCGAGATGGACATTACCACATCGAGGGTTGACAATATGTTCTATCACCCTCCATGGGATGTGATATTTATTTTATTATACCAAACATCAAAATTCATTTAATCAGCAATTATTTTTTATTAACAACAATAAAGAACTTGAAACAAATTTTCAAGATTTAATGTTTCATGCCATGAAACATTACCATGAAACATTACCAATTGTTGACTGATCGGTAATGCACGAGATAATGATCGGTATGCACGAGATAATGTTTCATGCCATGAAACATTACCATGAAACATTACCAATTGTTGACTGATCGGGAATGGGGAAATTACATAGAGAATTTTGAGTGAGGTATAATAAAAGACATTGATTGATTTCAAAAACATATCCCAATTAATAGTGTCACATGTTCAAATCATCTCTCCAATTATCACTTTGTTTGCCTGGACGCTGCTTGTATTTGATCGAACTTGCCTTTGGCACTTCAGTTAAATGTTCATGAAATGAGTGTAAAATACTGTCAGAATGAATGTATGTTAGGGAATAAGTTGAATAAGTGAATAATTCAACTTGTTTAAGTTATAAACTGGGACCGTGACTGCAATTCAATGTAAGCAGAATTTGAGCATAGGCGCTTTGAGGTAATTGAGTGCGGACTGTATCTATATAGGGTTGTCATTAACAGACAAAAACTTAAAACAAAGCAAGTAATATCGAAGCCAATTCATTATATGGATTGAGACTTTGGCCTGCCTGCTGTGATGTTCTTTAATAACTAACTGATAGCTTGAAACTCAGGCATGGTATTTCTGACTTCTGCAGACTTTCTATATTTACCATGTGACTCGAACATGGACTTTTTTAGTTTTACCGCCAAAACCTGTTTAATGTTTGATATAATTAAGCTACCCTTTGCACTTAGCCAGTTGCAATGCAAGGAATGCAGCGGACATATGGAAAAATGAACAGGGATGTATTTTATTGTTTCTGAGAATGTCTCATTATGCTTCTGGCATCTGTCCACAAATAAATGGACTCCTGGTTTCTTGAAAAATAATGAGTATGTATGTACAGCAGGCAAGACTTGAGAACTGTGTTATGATAGTTATGCCTTTGACAGAATGGTGAAAAATGACTCGTAATTATGGATTTTTAACAATCTAATTTGAAATGCGTACCCATACTGTTATCTGCAAAGCAAAATAAGAAAACGCACTATAATTGTGTATTTTGTCCAGTATATTTATTGTGTTTCTTACCAGCTCCAGGTTTTGTATAGCTGGAGTATCAAGTGCATTCTTGTCATTGTGGCTCAGTAATTCTGTTTTTCCCAAATAAATGGTTTTGTCATTTATTGTAGTTTACAGTATGTGTTATTGTTGAAGAACAAGGGCACTATCTGTATATCTAGTAACATACATGACTTTGTTAGAGGCAGCTATGTTTAATATGTAATAACATTATATGAATTGACATGTTTCTAGTGTCTTGGAACTGGCAGCAAATTATTATTTGGTATATATTTGAATATTATGGAAAAGAATACTAGTAGTTAAATTCATGAAATACTTACGTGAATCAAGGAACTATTAACTGTTCCTGGTGAATCTGAGTCAAATCTAAATTTCTCAAAGAACAAAGAAACTGGTTCTTCAGAGCTGTTTTGATATGAAATGATAAATACTATATCGCAGCATTTTCAATCTAGCGGCTTTAGTAGTCAGTGTAAGGCCTTGCGCTTTAGAGCTACAGAACTCAGCATGGGAAACTTTATCCTTCAAATCATCTCCCTCGGAGGCTGCTGACGTGATATAAACCTAAAGGATGTTAAATGGGATTTAAAACACATTTCATTTTATTTCCTTTTTGTTCATGCTCATTAAAGGTCTTCATCATGACCCCTGCATTGTTGCAGGTGCCATCTCGCTCACATCACTAGAGCAGTGGCAGAAAAACAATAAACGTGGCTCTAGCATAAATAGAGTGTCTACAATAGAATTTGCAGCAACTTTGCATTTCTTCAGGTGAAAAGGTTCTTGGCCCATTCTCCATATTTCAAAGTACATGGAGGATGAGCCTGGCATGTTCATTCCTGTTAGGCGCCATATAACCTGTTGGTGCGCCTTAAAATCCCAATTCAATTCATTTTATTTCCAATGTCTATTGAGGTCAAGCAAATTTGAGAGGTTTTGAGCACCATGCAATTGTGAGTTTTTTGTCATGTCATCACTGACCTGGTGTTCATCATTGTCAGCGCCAACAACACTGTCATTAACATCATCATCATAAGCAGAATAACTGTCATCATCCGCACCATACAGCATCAGCTGTGAACTCCTACAAATGGATGTAATGCGTAGAATGTGTTTTTTCTCCCATTTCTGCTCATGTGAGATAGGCATTTTCCTCATGTGAGATAACTCTATCTTACATGACATGTGACTTATGACGTCATGACGTTACGTCGACGTCGCCTTATTCTGGCGTTAAAGCAGCAAAGTCATTGATTTTATGCCGGTAATAAACATATAATGGGAGAAAAATAATCCATCATGAGTGATCCATGTGAGATAGAGAAATCTCACCCTCGGGATCAGAATTGCAACCAGGCACTCGGCAGAGCCTCGTCCCTGGTTGCAATTCTAACCCCTCGGGTGAGATTTCTCTATCTCACATAGATACTCATGATGGATTCTTATAATCTCCAAAACATTCCATCAAATATCACATCACAGTCTTGCATAGAGATTCTGGGAAATAGGATAATTTTGGGTAATGTCTCATTTTGCCTAAGAAAGACAATAAACCATAGCTCTGTGAGATTTCACACTATTTTAGGATACACAGTCTGCAGTAGCCAGAAACATGGGTCCAGAAGTACACCTATACCATGCAGTAATAATGGATGTCAGAATTAAATTGTTGAAAATAGTCTGGTATTTATTAAGAGGAGAAAGTCTTTTGTTTTACAATGATTTTGAACTGATGCATTTATTATGTCTTGGCATAATAAGTGGTAAGTGGGCATGGTGCCGGTTTAACGGTCTTAGCAGAGAGATTGCACTATATCGTGTTTCCATGCACATGTGCGGTTAATTAACAAAGCTATATACTCGGTATAATTTTTACTCAACAACTTTTTTTGATATACATATAATGGATGATTTTGCACTGAACATTAGGCATCTGTTGTTAGTTGTAGCTGATGCAGTTCCTACTCCTGGAAATCACATGATGATGGTGATATCTTTGTCATTACTCTCATTTGACACCAAGCCATAAAATACTTTGTTTCCTCTACCAAATCAATTTGTGACAGAATTATGATATTGCCATTTCATCTTTACTGTAACATTTATTGCAGAATTGTGGCATTGCTATTAAAATAAATTTGATATTTTAATGCAACAATGCAGTACATTTTTTTTAACAAAATTGTGGCCTTGCTATTTGATCTGTACTTATTTCATTTTCATTCAGTTGCATTTTCACATCTTAACATGATTAAGGAACATATTGCATTTCTATATATTAAGTAGCGAAGTGCATTTCTTAAGTAATTTATTGCATTTTCATATATTAAGTAATATATTGCATTTATATATGGTAACACATGTTATTCCCATAAGTTAAAAAGGTATTGCATTTCCATATATTAAATAACTTTTGCATTTCTATATATTAAGTATCGCATCCAAACAACGTATCGCGATACATGCGCTACTAGAGACTATCCCGATGCGCATTATATTTTCTCGTGCTATTGTATTGGTAATTTCAATAGACTTCGCCGATTTCCTGGTGTACTTCGATGCAGAACACATAACATGATGCAGTGTTGGTTGTGCTTGTGAATGAGAAACATTACGCGTTTCAGTTCCGATGTTGACATTGTCTAATTTCTATTTTGAATATGTATCCATCGAATTTGTGGTGTTTCCGCAAGTGAGTTACCAAATGTGTTTTTCCGCACTTAAACTGTTACGTCCAAAGTGATCACAAACAGCCGAAATTTCCCAATCATTTGAATCGGCCATGCTTGTCTGAGTGCATGGTACCTAGCATTACATCTGTGCGCACTACGATAAGTGAACACTAGATATTTTTTGAAACATGTCTATTTTTAACTATGGTGGTTACCCACTTCCCAATGTGTGTATTTATGATTGTATTACAAACACGGGAACCATGCAAAGTTAAAAATAGATCTTAGTCGTAGATTATTACGATTTACTATCATAATCAAAACACGTGTAGAGAAAACTGGTACATACCGGTATGTAGACTGGTATCAGTCTATGAATTAGACTATAAATAATAAATTTAGACAAATTAAAAAATAATAATACTCTGCATAAAAATTATTTTATTTCAAGCTTTGTTTCTCTCCATGGCTGAACTTAATGTTGAGATAAGACTTACAGCGACTGGTCGGACGGCATGCCGTTGCCAACAACAAACATATACAAGTTATAACTGGAGATATTTGCCTCTTTCAGTGCCAAGGAAATTTTATAATGATAGGTTATAGTTAAAATGTTATAATATTAAGGACTAATGCCAGTCTAACCGGTATGCTAAAAAGATATCACGGTACATATTATTTTGAGGTCCATATCACAATACACCAATAAACCAATAATACTGCGCAGCACTAATGTTAAGTAACTTATTGCATTTCCATATAATAAGTAATATATTGCATTTTTAGCTCGACTGATCAGAGATCAGCAGAGCTTATGCCGTGGTGCGGCGTCCGTCGTCCGTCCGTCCGTCCGTCTGTCTGTCCGTAAACTTTTTTTGTAGCGACAACTCCTCTGAAACTACTGAATGGATTTTCATGAAACTTTACAGAAATGTTGCCCATGAAGTCTAGTTGATCCTAGCAAAAATTCATGTTGATGTGAAATCCAAGATGGCTGCCAAATCTAAAAATAGGTTTTTAAAAAACAAGTTTGTAGCGACTACTTCTTGAAAACTCTAAGTGATATTGATATGGGACTTTTTCTAAAATGATCAACATGACATGATGTTGGTCCTTGTCAAAAATCGTTTTGATTCGACGTTAAACATGGCTGCCAGCGGCCATCTTTGTTTACATAGAGTTATATAATGAAAACTTGTAGCGACTACTCCTCTGAAACTACTTGACGGATTTTCATGAAACTTCACAGGAATGTTGCTCTTGATGTCTAATTGATCCTAGCAAAATTTCAGGTCGGCCGGAAATTCAAGATGGCCACCACGGCTAAAAATAGATTTTCAAAAAACCAGTTTGTAGCGACTACTTCCTGAAATCAAAATCAATCAGTAGAGCTTCAAGGTCATTGACCTCTTGTTATATAATATTATTGAGTTACATATTGCATTTGCAAAAATATTAATGTAGAGTATTACATTTCTATATATTATGTATTTTAAGTAGCATGTTGCATTTCCATATTGTAAGTAACATATTGTATTTCCATGTAATAAGTAAAGTATTGCATTTCTATATAATTATTCAGAACTGCACTGCCAGATAGTTGTGATGATTTAAATTATTTTCCATATCTTGAATATTCCCCATATCATGGCACTAGAGCTCTATTCACTGGTGACAAGTGGAGGCGGTTTCTGCACTCAAGTATCCAAGTTGACAACAATGGTCCCATATTGATCCTTGTCATCCCTCAATAGATCTAAAGTACAAACATATTGACAGATCCATTCAGTGTGTTTAAACCTTAATTAATGCATATACCATGTTGAAGGGTTAGTGGCATTGGATGCTATTGTCTAAGTATTCCAAGGAGGTGATACAGCTATTTAATCAATATGATAACCTGTGGGACTCTCAATGAGATCATGGGACTCTCAATGAGATCGCATAGCTGAACATGCAAGATAGTGAAATTGTGAACTCTGTGACATCCCGCGACGAGGTCAAATAGTCCTTACAGACAACCATTGACAACAGACATACTTAGAAACATAGGTTTCACTTAAAAATGGTCATGGGGTAAAAAAAGTACTCAGAACACAAATAAAAAATGGTTAAATTTACTTGGGTGCGTGATACAAAAATTTAAATGAGATACAAGGTAAACAGATAAATTACAGCACTCAGAAATAGAAGCAAATTGAAACTAGTAATTGGAAGTTTAAATATTAGAACACTAATGAAAAAATACATTGAACAAATTGCCAGAGAGTACATGGAATACTAGAAACAAACGGAAAAGTTTAAAGATTACATTTCATACTAAAAACAATAGAACAAGGTCAAAGAGAACATGGAGTACTAGAAACAATAGAATGAGGTCAAAGAGAACATTTCATACTAGAAACAATAGAACAAGGTCAAAGAGAACATGGAGTACTAGAAACAATAGAATGAGGTCAAAGAGAACATGGAGTACTAGAAACAATAGAACAAGGTCAAAGAGAACATGGAGTACTAGAAACAATAGAACAAGGTCAAAGAGAACATGGCGTACTAGAAACAATAGAATGAGGTCAAAGAGAACATGGAGTACTGGAAACAATAGAACGAGGTCAAAGAGAACATGGAGTACTAGAAACAATAAAACAAGGTCAAAGAGAACATGGTGTACTAGAAACAATAGAACGAGGTCAAAGAGAACATGGAGTACTAGAAACAATAGAACATGGTCAAAGAGAACATGGAGTACTAGAAACAATAGAACAAGGTCAAAGAGAACATGGAGTACTAGAAACAATAGAATGAGGTCAAAGAGAACATGGAGTACTAGAAACAATAGAACAAGGTCAAAGAGAACATGGAGTACTAGAAACAATAGAACGAGGTCAAAGAGAACACGGAGTACTAGAAACAATAGAATGAGGTCAAAGAGAACATGGAGTACTAGAAACAATAGAACAAGGTCAAAGAGAACATGGAGTACTAGAAACAATAGAACGAGGTCAAAGAGAACACGGAGTACTAGAAACAATAGAACGAGGTCAAAGAGAACACGGAGTACTAGAAACAATAGAATGAGGTCAAAGAGAACATGGAGTACTAGAAACAATAGAACAAGGTCAAAGAGAACATGGAGTACTAGAAACAATAGAATGAGGTCAAAGAGAACATGGAGTACAAGAAACAATAGAACATGTCAAAACAAAAAATGCAGTTTAAGAGTACATGGGTTACTAGAAACAGTAAAACAGTTCAAAGAGTACACAAAACAATTAAAATAATATATACGATAACATGGCTTACTAAGAAACAATAACAAAATGAAAAGAGTACATACAATGATAGAAACGCTAGACAAATGACAAAGAGTACATAAGCTTACTAGAAACAATAGGAAAAGTTCAAGTTGTAAACACACAAATAATATAAAATAATATAAAAACAAAAGGTTAAATTGGCAGTAACTAAACACAGCTGCAACAATTATGTCAAAACCGAAACAACGGTTAAAAAGTAGTTAGGAATGCAAGTCAAAGGTTACGCATTTGTTGGCACTGCATGTACAGAGCCAGGGACAAAGAAGGAAGAAACTGGCAACCAGTTAATTGTTATATTGCAAGCATCATATGGGAGAAAATGAAAAAAATGGGGAGTTCTATTATATTTTTGCTATTTTCCTGTAAATTCAATTTGTTGTCCTCAGCAAAATTGTAATCTTAACAGTACTGTGTAATTTCCCTTGGAGATAAAGCCTTCATTTGTCTATATCCTAACATTACTGTGTAATTTCCCTTGGAGTTTGGAGTTATAGCCTTCATTTGTCTATATCCTAACAGTACTGTGTAATTTCCCTTGGAGTTTGGAGTTTAGCCTTCATTTGTCTATATCCTAACAGTACTGTGTAATTATAGCCTTCATTTGTCTATATCCAGGTTTCTTAACTGGCTTG
This sequence comes from Cyrtodaria siliqua, assembly GCA_037043455.1. NCBI lineage: Eukaryota > Metazoa > Mollusca > Bivalvia > Adapedonta > Hiatellidae > Cyrtodaria > Cyrtodaria siliqua. Next base: position 48,112 of record JAWPHD010005685.1, on the reverse strand, counting down.
CCATCTTCAGGGACTATTAATCGATATTTAAGTGTGTAACAATATTTTTCAACTTGCACTTGCGTATTATTCCTTGATAATTCATTTATTCATCTATTGTGACTCCATTGATGCATTCATCAATTCACTCATTCGTTTATGAATAAGTAGTAAAATGTTCACTTTATATTTAATAATTTAAACATGTTTAGTAGGTAATAAATTATTGACATCTGGTAAGGTTTATAAACTGCTGCATACCATGGTTGGTTGAATGTTGTTTTATGTCATTTTTAGCACATTTTAGGCTATAAATTATATGACAGTTGTCTTTGTCTTTGTAGCGGTGGAGGCAGACCACCAATTTTTTCCTGCTTAGAACCAGTTCCGTATACCTCCTGCCATCCTTAAGACTGTGACGCTGCCCAAACAGAACTGATAAAAGTTTTACGCCCAAGCCATATGGTTGTGGTGGGGTGAGGGAGGGTGGTGCATATAGTATTTCCCTTGTCTGTTCTATGTACATATGTCACTCTACTGTACATACACCACACCTTGTCCGGACTACTCATAAACTCAACAGATTTTGGCAATACTTGGTAGGAGATATCAGTATAAAGTATTGTCTTGCCATCTATTAAGGTCTATTAACTTTTGGCAGAGTTATGGCCTTGTCGTCTCTTTTGGCAGAGTTATGGCCTTGTCGGTACATCACACTTTTTCTTGCATACCGGATAAGGTTGTGAGCATTTTACATGGGTGATAGAAAGCCTGATCTTACACATGGGGGAAGATAAAAGTCATGCGCTAATATCAACAATGACAGTTGCATGACGTCAGTGTGTAAAATAAACATGCAAAACGTTAGTAGTTGGTGATGTCAATGCACAGAATGTAAATGATATGCAAGTAAAATAATCAATCATGGGTATCCGGTTCAGATAGGGAATTCCAACCCTCGGTACAATTGTTTTACAATTATACCTCGTGTTGGTCTTCACCGGATACCCATGAAGATTCTTTTAATACATAACCATCTTATCCGACATATCTTGAATTTTTCAACCAGTTATGGCTTTACTTGGTTGGAAGTAAAAGTACGAAGTGTAGATGCACATACTTTTGATCATGTTGCTCTATTTCTGTCACTGGACTTTCAGTGGACTTGTGGCTTTATTTCAACATATAACTTGACAGTTTTTATATGTCATATTTTCTGCTCTATTTACTGCATTAAATTTGATTTTCAATAGAAACCAAAATCTGGCTCTTACTCCATTCATAGGGGAAAAAGCGTTTAATACCGGCTGCATGGCATTATTGACGTTTTTTGGAGTAGATTGGAAGGTTGTTGCAGAAAATTAATGTTTACCCTAGAGGCTGTGGTATTTGTTTATCAAACGTTATTAGACATTAGAAACATTATATGACTCCATCATTTATAGCAGTTCTTATACAAATAGTAGTGTGCGCAGTAATCGATAGTGCGGGTGCAATTACTGGCCACAATCGATGGAAAACATTCTCTTTTAATTGAGGACAAATATTTGGGCAATGGAAACAACTGGTTGTTCATATGCCTGTTGTAAAAGCAGGTATTGTTTGTTCTCTCTAAATGGCCAAAAATAAAATATTTGATTCTCTGAAACAGTTTGTGCTGTTGTAAAAACATGCAATGTTCCCTCTAAATGGCCAAAAACAATTTCAGTTGTAAAAACAAAATGTAATGGCCAAAGGAAAAGATATATATTTGAGTCACTGAAAATTATGTCATACTTAAATGTAAAGGAGTTGTGGTTGAAATCATAACATTAGGTGAATCACTTGTTATTAGTCCCCTATCAGTTAGGACCAGAGGGGACTTTAGGTTTGGCCCCTGTCCGTTCGACCGTCAGTCAGTCAGTCCGTCAGTCTGTTTTTTTGTCCAGACTGTAACTTTGTCATGCATCGTGGGATTTTGAAATAACTTGGCACAAATGTTAACCATAATGAGACGGCATGTCGCGCACAAGATCCAGGTCCGTAGCTCAAAGGTCAAGGTCACAGTTGGAGATTAAAGGTCAGAAATATGCTTGTCCATGCTGAAACTTTGTCATGCATTGTGGGATTTTGAAATAACTTAGCATAAATGTTCACCATAATGAGACGGCGAGTCGCACGCGAGATCCAGTTCCGTAGCTCAAAGGTCAAGGTCACACTTGGAGGTTAAAGGTCAGAAATAGGCTTGAAATTATTGCAATTATTGTGTTGACGAAACACGGTAACCTTTAACAGCAGTTTGACATTTGTGCAATTATTGTGTTGACAAAACAGTAACCTTCGACAACTGTGCAGTTTCTTGTTAATTTTGCACAAGACCCGGTAGGGGACTATGGCCGTCCCTCGGACTGCTTCTTGTTCTACCAGGTTTAAGAACATCTCCATGGCCGAATAGTTAACGACGTTGTGTTGTAAACCTTCGTCTCTCACTGCTGTGGGTTCGAATCGCACTGGGAGCTCGACTTGTAAGTGAGAAAGTGTCGATTCATACGGATGGTGGGAGGTGTACAGTACTGGATCTACTCAGGAAAAGCGTAAGGTCTGCCTCCATCACAAAAATCTACCATCATATATAACCTTACATGTGTTGAAAATGATGTAAAACACCATACAAACAAACAAATTACTAGGTTCAAATATATTATTGGTGCAATATATAGGGAATTATGTCAGTGCCTTTTACTATATAATCAAGTTTATTAGGCGAGGCTTAGAAAACGAAGAATAGCCGAGCCATTCTTCGTTTTCGTGCCGAGCCTTATAAACTTGATAGTAAAAGAAACTGACATAATATTCTATTTATCATGAAGGTTATCCACATTTTCTGTATGAATTACTATTATTATCTATTTCGCAGAATGTTACGCTTATCGAGGATGCCGCCATGTTTTTTTTTTTTTTTTTTATGATGTAGATAACGTTACGTATACTAAACGCCGAGGGATTCCGCATCAATTTGCTTTATTGGTCGGTGCCTAATAAAGCAACATTTATTAGGTAACCCTTTCTTAAGCAGAAAAGTGCATAATCTGCCTGATATAATGAATATATAATAATATGCAAAAACAATTTACTGTGAACGATTCAAATCATTATTAATAATCATTTGCAAATATGCAATTTCTGTAGAAAAACTAACTGGAAAAAAAAGTCCAGATTGTCATGTGTCCCTTTAAGCAAACCACTTCTTTTAGGAGTTGTATTGTAAAAGAAAATATATTTGCAGCTGAATAGTCATGGAGTTAAACATCAGGAACTACTAGGTAAAAACAAAATACAAGTTGATGAACAACAGTGTTCGCAGTTTCCTATTGATCATGAGGCAAGTAAGCTCAACAGGAGGGATGTCACTGAATCTGAAGATTTTCATACCAAACTCTGTTTTCCATCATACTGATGGTGCTAACAGAAACTTGTCTCATTGAGGGTAATTCACAGTCATAGGTAGTACAATAATATTTATATTTAGACATCTGCACAGTTGTTGTTTTTTTGTGATTTTCCACACACATAAAATATATAACTAAGCAAGGAACAGTGTGCAGTTTTTATTTTGTTTTAATGACAGTGTTCAGTTTTTTATTTGTTTTAATGACAGTGTGCAGTGTTTATTAGCTCTACTGGCCTTTGGCCAGCAGAGCTTATGGGATAACAAGTTGTCCGTCGTATCCGTTGGTCCGTTAACTTTTGTCTTGTGAACTCTAGGGCCTTCATTATTAATCTGATCTTTACGAAACTTTGCCAGTGTCTTTATTTCAATGAAAGCCTGGACAAGTTCGAAAACCAGCCAGATCGGATTAATTTCACCAGAGTTATGGCCCTTGTTTTGCTGAAAAATGCCATATTAAGCCTTGAACACTCTAGCACCTTCATTTATTATTTGATCTTTACCAAACTTATACTGATTGTTATTATTGATGAAAACTCGGACAAGTTCGAAAACTTGCCAAATTGAATAACAGCAGAGTTTGTTGAAAAATGCCATATTCTGTCTTTTATTATTTTCATTTATTAATTGATCTTTACCAAACTTGCACAGATTGTACAATGAAAGCTTGGACGAGTTCGAAAACCGGCCAAATGGGATTAGTAACAGCAGAATAATGGCCCTTGTTTTTCTGAAAAAAACTATATTCTGCCTTGTGAACACTCTAGCACCTTCATTTATTTGATCTTTAACAAACTTATACAGATTGTTAATATCAATGTAATCTCAGATAAGTTCGAAAAACAGCCAAATTTTAAAAGCAGCACTGGAGTTACGGCCCTTGATTTAGTTAAAAATGCTGTATTTTGTCTCATTAAGACAATAGGGCTTTTATTTGGACAGATTTGAATGAAACTTTGCAGGGATGATCAGTACCAAATCTAGTTGTGTATACCATCACCGTGTTCCAGTTGAATGATTTTTGGCAGAGTTATGGCCCTTAAAAGGTTTTAATATACAAATTTTGTCTGGACTTATTTTCCTGAACCCCTACCCGAATTTCAGAGAAACTTTGCAGGGATGATCAGTACCAAGCCTAGTTATGCATGTCATCGCCATATTTCGGTTGAAAGATTTTTGGCTGAGTTATTGCCTTTAAAGGTTTTAACATACAAATTTTGTGCGGACTACGTTCTCCTGAACCCTGACCGGATTTCAGTGAAAATTTGCAGGTACCAAGCCAAGTTGCGCCTGTCATCGCTGTGTTCTGGGTGAATGAGTTATGGCCTAATATACAAAAACTTTAACCAGAAAAGTTTTCCTGAACCACTGGCTGGATTTCAGTGAAACTTGGCAGGGAATGATCAGTACCAAGTCTAGTTGCGCATGTTGTTGTTCCCTATCAAAGACTCCATATAGTAAGTAGAGCAATACAGGCCCTCCTGGGCCTCTTGTTTTATTTTAACCAGTAGTAAAAAGAAACAAAAACAAATCCTACCCTACCTATCATTTGTCGAGATGCAACACTTTTTTTTAGGCCTAATTAAACAACACTACATAGTTTCAGGGCTCAGATTACAGACATTGATTCACACCCAATTTACATCCACAGCAAACAGACGTGGCAATGGAATAGTGGCATGCCTATAATGAAAGACCTAAACCCTGTGGTGCTGATAGGGCTCTATCTCCGGGTTCCCAGATTTCATGTCCACTGTGCTATCCACTAAGCCACACAGGCTTTGGAACTTACCGTATACCACCATATAAACGCTCTAATGTCCCCCACCATCACCACCACCACACTTTCTTTTTAAAAGTGGGAGGGGCATTTTAGAAGTATTAATTAATTATGGTCTGGGATAAATTCCCTACTTTTGTAAATTGCAATGCCCCTGGGGGCTTTTATACGGTGGTGGGTGTGGGGTGGTGATATGGTAGCTATAGTTGATCTGCTACTTGTTCTTGACATCCAACTGTTCAGTTTTACAATCCTAACTAAACTGCATTTTACATATGGTGAGGTATTTACATATGATCACAATTTATATTGCTGTTTCACTGCCATTTAACATCATGTGGCACTTATTGCTTCAATTTATACAATGTATTTTCTCACCTCAAATTGGCTCCATGAAATCTTGGTCATACTGTAAACAGGGAATGAATTGGCTCATCATACTGTATTAAACAGGGAATGAATTGGCTCTTTAGACCTGATTGTTTGTATTAAATTGTGTTGTAGAGTTTCAAGCTAAAATGTATCGATTAAAATGCTGCAATCTCTTGAAATCTTGCAGAGTTAATCAATTTGTATGTTTCCCAGTTTTGGGGTACATTGTTAGAAATCTGAAGGAGGAAGTGGCTTAATTAACTCTGAGATTTACAGATGAATATTCATTTTAAAAGGTTTGTTGAATTTTTATCAGTTTATTGAAAAGGGCGACTCCATGATCCTGTGGTTAGTGCCTTGAATTAGAAAACCAGAAGTGAAGGGTTTGATTCTTTGAGGCTTCCTTTACCACCTTTTCCGATCACCGTATAAGCTGGGACAAAGTGAATGAACAGGCTCACAGTGGGACTCCCATCACCGTATAAGCTGGGACAAAGTGAATGAACAGGCTCACAGTGGGGCTCCCATCACCGTATAAGCTGGGACAAAGTGATTGAACAGGCTCACAGTGGGGCTCCCATCACCGTATAAGCTTGGACAAAGTGAATAAACAGGCTCACAGTGGGGCTCCCATCACCGTATAAGCTGGGACAAAGTGAATGAACAGGCTCACAGTGGGGCTGCCATCACCGTATAAGCTTGGACAAAGTGAATGAACAGGCTCACAGTGGGACTCCCATCACTGTATAAACTGGGACAAAGTGAATGAACAAGCTCACAGTGGGGCTGCCATCACCGTATAAGCTTGGACAAAGTGAATGAACAGGCTCACAGTGGGACTCCCATCACTGTATAAACTGGGACAAAGTGAATGAACAGGCTCGGCTCCCATCACCGTATAAGCTTGGACAAAGTGAATGAACAGGCTCACAGAGGGGCTCCGATCACCGTATAAGCTGGGACAAAGTGAATGAACAGGCTCGGCTCCCATTACCATATAAGCAGGGACAAAGTGAATGAACAGGCTCACAGTGGGGCTCCCATCACCGTATAAGCTTGGACAAAGTGAATGAAAAGGCTCACAGTGGGACTCCCATCACTGTATAAGCTGGGACAAAGTGAATAAACAGGCTCACAGTGGGGCTCCTATCACTGTATAAGCTGGGACAAAGTGAATGAACAGGTTCACAGTGGGGCCCCATCACCATATAAGCTGGGACAAAGTGAATGAACAGGCTCACAGTGGGGCAAAACAAGTTGTGGCAGAGGTCTTTCTCTAGGGGTGGTGACAGTGGGCGAAACAGGTAGTGGCGGAGGCCTTTCTCTAGGGATGGTGACAGTGGGCAAAACAGGGTGTGGCCGAGGCCTTTCTCTAGGGGTGGTGACAGTAGGCGAAACAAGAGTGTGCCAGAGGGTTTTCTCTAGGGTTGGTGACAGTGGGCAAAACAGGGTGTGGCGGAGGCCTTTCTCTAGGGGTGGTGACAGTGGGCGAAACAGGGTGTGGCGGAGTCTTTTCTCTAGGGGTGGTGACAGTGGGCAAAACAAGGTGTGGCGGAGGCCTTTCTCTAGGGGTGGTGACTGGGCGAAACAGGGTGTGGGGGAGGCCTTTCTCTAGGGGTGGTGAAAGTGGGCAAAACAGTGTGTGGCAGAGGCCTTTCTCTAGGGGTGGTGACGGTGGGTGAAACAGGGTTTGGCAGATGGTAGTCAAGTTTCTGAATCTTACTTAATGCAAGTGAGGATTTAGTTTCATATAAGTCCATCTAAGTATTGCGTTGCGGTTCTGTAAAACCCAATGAAGTTCAATTATTATTTCATTATTTGAGATAATAAAGGCATAATTTTTTATTGCATCAGTTCATTAGAACTCTATTTACTAATCAGTAGTGAATAAGTGTTACCCCCATAGTATTTTAAATTGAAAAATATTAGGTGATTAAAATAATTAGTCTTGGTCATGAAATGACATCCAAATCACTTTCAGGCCCCTTTAAACCAAATAAAACAAAGCCCTGTATAAAACCACTCAGTGAAAGCGAAACAGTTATTTTCTCTAAATTGTATAGAAACTCAGGGGACTGGTATTATTGATGGAAGATAAACTTGTATCCTTCTGTTTCAATTTTGTGCTTTGAAACTATTGATTTCAGTTGCCTAACCATTTTATCAAGTTGTAATTTGATGGAATGGGGATTGCATCTAGCATTGGTTAATTTTGTTTAGAAATCTTTTTTTTTGAGTGTCTGAGACGAAGGGATGAATTTGTCTGTCGTCTTATTACTTACAGTTTCCATGGAGAATAGCCACATATATACTGAGGAACAAATAAACTATTGTGGGAATTATCCACCCTTATACATCAACACGTAAACCATTATAGGACGTAGTCACATGTATACATCAACACATAAACCATTGTGGGAAATAGCCACATTTATACATCAACACAAACCATTGTGGGAAATAGTCTCATGTATACATCAACACATAAACTATTGTGTGAAATACCCACATTTATACATCAACACATAAACCATTGTGGGAAATATTATTTACACAGTAACACATAAACCATCATGGAAAATAGCCACATTTATACATCAACACATAAACGATTGTGGGAAATAGCCACATTTATACATCAACACATAAACCATCATGGGAAATAGCCACATTTAAACATCAACACATAAACCATCAAGGGAAATATCCACATGTATACATCAACACATAAATCATCATGGTAAATAGCCACATTTATACCTCAGTACAAAAACCATCATGGGGGAGGAGGGTGGGGGTGGAATAGCCACACTTATATATCAACACATAAACCGTCAAGGGAAATAGCCACATTTATAGATCAACAAATAAACCATCATGGTAAATAGTCACATTTATGCATCAACACTAACGATTGTGGGAAATAGCCATATTTATACATCAACACATAAACCATCAAGGGAAACAGCCACATTTATACATCAACACATAAACCATCATGGTAAATAGCCACATTTATACATCAGTACATAAACCATCATGGGAAATAGCCACATTTATACGTCAAAACAAACCATCAAGGGAAATAGCCACATTTATACATCAACACATAAACCATCAACAGAAATAGTCACATTTATACATCAACACATAAAACTGTGTGGGAAGTAGCCACATTTATACATCAACACATCAACCATCAAGGGAAATACCCACATGCATACATCAACACATAAACCATAATGGGAAATAGCAACATGTATACATCAACACATTAACCATCTAGGGAAATAACCACATTTATACTTCAACGCATAAACCGTTGTGGGAAATAGCTTCAACGCATAAACCGTTATGGGAAATAGCCACATTTAGGCTTCAACATATAAACCATCATAGGAAATAGCCACATTTTATGCTTCAACACATAAACCAAAGTGGAAAATAACCACATTTATACATCAACACATATACCATCATGGGAAATAACGACATTTATACATCAACAAATAAACTATTATGGGAAATAGCCAGATTTATACTCAACAAATAAACCATCATGGGAAATAGCTACATTTATGCATCAACACATAAACCAATGTGGGAAAAAGTCACATGTATACATCAACAAATAAACCATCATAGGAAATAGCCACAATTATACATTTACACATAAGCCATCAAGGGAAATACCCACATGTATACATCAACACATAAACTATCATGGTAAATAGCCGCATTTATACATCAACACAGAAAACATCAAGGGAAATAGCCACATATATACATCAACACATAAACCATCAAGAGAAATACCCACATGTATACATCAACACACACACCATCAAAGGAAATACCCACATGTATACATCAACACATAAACTATCATGGTAAATAGCCACATTTATACATCAGTACATAAACCATCATGGGGAAATAGCCCAATTTTTCAGCAACACATAAACCATCAAGTTAAATAGCCACATTTATACATCAACACATAAAACATCGAGGGAAATAGCCACATGTTGCATCAACACATAAACCATCAAGGGAAATAGCCACATTTATACATCAACACATAAACAAATATGGGAAATAGTCACATTTATACATCAACACATAACCCGTTGTGGGATAGCCACATTTATACATTACACATAAACCATCATGGGAAATAGCCACATGTTATATTTCAACACATAAACCATCAAGGGAAATAGCCACATTTAAACATCAACACATAAACCATCATGGGAAATAGCCACATTTAAATATCAACACATAAACCATCAAGGGAAATACCCACATGTATACATCAACACATAAACCATCATGATAAATAGCCACATTTATACCTCAATACGTAAACCATCACGGGGGAGGGTGGGAGGAGGAGTGGAATAGCCACATTTATACATCAACACATAAACCGTCAAGGGAAATAGCCACATTTATACATCAACAAATAAACCATCATGGTAAATAGTCACATTTATGCATCAACACAATAACGATTGTGGGAAATAGCCATATTTATACATCAAAACATAAACCATCAAGGGAAACAGCCACATTTATACATAAACCATCAAGTTAAATAGCCACATTTATACATCAACACAGAATACATCAAGGGAAATAGCCACATATATACATCAACACATAAACCATCAAGGGAAATACCAACATGTATACATCAACACATACACCATCAAAGGAAATACCCACATGTATACATCAGTACATAAACTATCATGGGGAAATAGCCCAATTTTTCAGCAACACATAAACCATCAAGTTAAATAGCCACATTTATACATCAACACATAAACCATCAAGGCTAATAGCCACATTTATACATCAGCACATAAACAAATATGGGAAATAGTCACATTTATACATCAACACATTACCCGTTGTGGGATAGCCACATTTATACATTACACATAAACCATCATGGGAAATAGCCACATTTTATATTTCAACACATAAACCAGTATGGGAAATGGTCACATTTATACACCAACACATAAACCATCATGGGAAATAGCCACAATTACACATCAACACGTACACCATCATGGAAAATAGCAACATTTATACATAAAGATATACACCATTGTGGAAAATAGCCACATTTACACATCAGCACATAAACCATGGGAAATAGCCACATTTATACATCAACACATAAACCATCATGGGAAATAGCCATATTTATATATAACACATAAACCATCATGGGAAATAGCAACATTTATACATCAACACATAAACCTTAATGGGAAATAGCCACATTTATACATCAGCACATTAAACATCATGAGAAATAAACACATTTATACATCAGCATATAAACTATAATGGGAAATAGCCTCATTTATACATCAACACATTAAACATCATGAGAAATAAACACATTTATACATCAGCATATAAACCATAATGGGAAATAGCGACATTTATACATCAACGCATTAAACATCATGGGAAATAAACACATTTATACATCAGCATATAAACCATAATGGGAAATAACCTCATTTATACATCAACACTTTAAACATCATGTGGAAATTGCCACATTTATACATCAACACATAAACCATAATGGAAAATAGCCACATTTTAAACTTCAACACATAAACCCAAGTGGGAAATAACCACATTTATACATCAACACATATACCATCATGGGAAATAACCATATTTATACATCAACACATAAACTATTACTGGAAATAGCCATATTTATACATCAACACATAAAGCATCACAGTAAAAATAGCCACATTTATACTTCAACACATAAACCGTCTTAGTAAATAGCCACAGTTGTACTTCAACACACATTACGTGGTCTCGCCTTAATTCCATTAAGTGATGGAACGGCTTATATTAGTAAGATTTTATAACCTATATTTTGACAATAAAACACATTTAAACACATATTTATGAAAAATCTGCAATAACCTGTTTAAAATTACCTATTAAATGTTTTAATTTTAAAATGTGCATTTTTTAAGCTGAAATTAAGGTTTTATTTCATTCCCCAGCCAACCTAGTTTTCGCTCCTTGTAGACTGGGTTGGATGGGGTATGAAAGTTAATACTCGGCCCACGTAATGTAAACCATCACAGGAAATAGCCACATTTATTCATCAACACATAAACCATCATAGTAAATAGCCACATTTATTCATCAACAAATAAACCATCATGGGAAATGGCCATAATATATAACACATAAACCATCATGGGAAATAGCAACATTTATACATCAGCACATTAAACATCATGAGAAATAACCACATTTATACATCAGCATATAAATCGTAATGGGAAATAGCCACATTTATACTTCAACACATTAAACATCATGGGAAATATCCACATTTACCCATCAACACATAAACAATAATGGGAAATAACCTCATTTATACATCAACACATAATCCATCATGGGAAATAGTCACATTTATACAACAGCACAAACACCATTGTGGGAAATAGTCACATTTATACATCAATACATAAATAGCCACATTTATACATCAGCACAAACACCATTGTGGGAAATAGCCACGTTTATACATCAACACATTAAACATCATGAGAAATAACCACATTAATACATCAACACATAAAGCATAATGGGAAATAACCGCATTTATACATCAACACATTAAACATCATCGGAATTATCTACATTTACACATCAACACATAAACCATAATGGAAAATTACCTCATTTATACATCAACACATTAAACATCATGGGAAAATAGCCACATTTATACATCAACACATTACACATCATGAGAAATAACCACATTTATACATCAACACATGAACTATTATGGGAAATAGCCACCTTTATACATCAACACATTAAACATCATGAGAAATAACCACATTTATACATCAACCCATAAACCATCAAGGGAAATAGCCACATTTATACATCAATACATAAACCATTGCGGGGGAAACAGCCACATGTGTACATAAACCAATGTGGGAAATAGACTCATTTATACATCAGCACATAAACCATTGTGTGAAATACCCACATTTATTCATTAATACATAAACCATTGTGGGAAACAGCCACATTTATACATCAACACATAAAGCATAATGGGAAATGGACACATTTATACATCAATTCATAAACTATGTGGGAAACAGAGGCATTAATACATCGACTCATAAACCATTGTGGGAAATAGCCACATTTATACATCAGCAAAAACACCATTGTGGGAAATAGTCACATGTATACATAAACACATAAACCATCATGGGAAATAGCCATGTTTATACATCAGCACAAACACCATTGTGGGAAATAGTCACATGTATAATAAATGCATAAACCATCATGGGAAATAGCCAGGTTTATACATCAACACAAACACCATTGTGGTAAATAGCCACACTTATACATCAACACATAAACCATCAAGGGGAAGGAAATAAAAAATCAGTGTAAATTAAGGATTTAATAATTAAATTTTACGGAAACAGAAATACAGAAGACCGTGTCAGTAACACATAGACTGACACGAGTCTGCCCGTGTGGTTCACGGGGCAAAGAATAGGGCCACTGCAGATCCCTTTGGAGGGGTAGGCAGAGGGGTTCATTTTATAATTTTTTGTTCATGTTCATTAAAGGTCTTCATCATGATCCCTGCATTGTTTCAGGTGTCATCTCGCTCGCATCAAAAGAGCAGTGGCAGCAAAACAATAAACGTGGCTCCAGCATAAATGGAGTTTCTACGATAGAATTTGAAGAAACTCTGCAGTTCAGGGTGAAAAGGTCCTAGGCCCATTTTCCATATTTTATCTCGATGTACATGGAGGATGAGCCTGGCATGTTCACGCCTGTTAGGCGCCATATAACCTTTTCATGTGTTGGTGCGCCTTAAAACCCAATTCAATTAAACTGGCACGAGTCAGAGGTGGCCTATAATATCATTGTCATGGAGACAACCAGTTGCATTGAATCCCTCAATTACGATTTCAAAATTGCGAAATAATAATATTATACAGAAGGAAGGAAACATCAAATTGGCACTTGTCATATAAAATAAGCATGCCTCTATCAGACATGGCGACCATCCTGTGAAATCTACCACCTTGATGGGCTTGTCACGACTTATACCGGATTATGCTTCAGATCCTCCTTGATGCCAGGCTCTCCATTTCCCTCAACAAGTGTTCCATCGATTCCCAGATTAGCTACCTCTGCTATCATATCCATTATCCAATCCATCATTTTATGGTAAATATGCCATTTACATAAATTTGTACCATAGCTTGCTGCAGATCATTGATTTACCAGTTAAACTCCATTAAACCGCTGGGTATATAGTAGGCAGCGGGAGAAAATTAGTCGTATGCGGCTTCGGAAATTATTCATTTCCCATGAAAAGTCCTGAAAATTTATCGATTTAAACGTGAGGTTTGAATTTATGAAAACTTGTTTGCATTGAATAATATATATATCTTTTTTATTTTTTTTATTTTGAAGGCGTCTGGTAAATAATGCTAATAATATAATTTGCATTTTTTCCCACTAAAAGTTCTAAATGTAAGTTGATTTCAAACGGTGTATTGGGCATACATTCAATCCATTGGTATGCAAATATGCAAACAGGGTGTGCACAATTTTTACTGATCCAGTCCATGCCAAGTGGGTGTCTGAAAAGTGTGGGTTTTTTTACAGATAAAGGTGAAAAATGTACATTTTAGATCAATTTTTTTCTATATATAGAAAGCATAATAATATTTTTACGCCCACCAAATAATATTAAAATAATAATAATAATATACTTTATTTATTGATTTTAACACAGTTCGTGAACTAATCTTCCATGTGGCCCTCTAATTTACATATTTACACAGGTTTACAATATAAACAAAGGAAGAAAAAGAAAATAAAGGTGACAATTAAATTTTAAAGAGACGTGCATTATATACATCATATACAAATACTGAAGCTAAAAAGAAAATGTGCACATTTGATACATGTTTTTTATTTCAATAAAATAATTTAAATGGTTCAAGATTGTTTCAGTTTATGCAGGAGAAACTGATCTAAAACCCCAGAGGCTCTACCAGAATAAGAAAAACAGATCGTTTTTTAAAATTACTAATGTATAGAGTTTTTCCATCTTGAATACAATATGAATGCTGATTAAAGTAAAAGACATCTATGTCAAAGTATAGTAAGATAGTCTTACTTGTAAAGCTTGTTTATTAAGATACTCTTGTTATTATCACACGGGTAAGTTCATTTATTTTCATTACGTGGTCCGAGTATAAACTTTCATACCCCATCCAACCCCGTCTCCAAGAAGCGAAAACGGGGTTGAATTGAATTGAATGTTGTTTAAAGGCTCATCAACACATTATAGGTTATTTAGAGCCGCCCCAGAGAGAGGGGAAGGATACATAGGAATCCGGGAACCTGCCCTACTCTTATTATCGAATAGATTCCTATGGTTCTTTAACGTGCTCGGAGGATAGACCGATACACGGGACCGCCCGGTTTACGTCCCCATCCGACGGACGAGGCTAAGGTAAAGTGTCTTGCCCGAGAACACACCGACGGAACTCAGTGGCACCACGGAGGATTGAACCCGGGGCCTCCGGTTACAAATCCGCCGCGCTACCGACTGCGCCACGCCAGCCTGGGGTATGAAATAAAACCTTAATTTCATCTTAAAAAGTTTGCATATTGTAAAATTAAAACATTTAATAGGTAATTTTAAACAGGCTATGGCATTTTTTTCATTAAAAAAAATATGGTTCATTGTCCAACTATCGGTTATAAAATCCTGCTAATATAAGCTTTCCCATCGCTTAATGGAATTAAGGCGGGACCACTTAATGTTTTATGAATTTTATACAATCGTTGTGGAAGGTGCTTAGAGTTTTCGACTGTTTTAAATCATTCGTCAATATAATTGGTCCTGAATATGCAATACTTTGTTTAAACAGTTCTTTGTGCGGTTTAGGAATAATAAAATTGTGAGAACTGAGGTAAATCATCATTTACAAGTCTTCTTTTTAGGGATTATACGGTAGTTACAACTGGTTCACATTCACCCCTCGAATTTGAGTATTATATGTTGCCATAAAGTTCCGTTGGAATAAAAAATATTTAAATAAACTGCTGCCTCTACCGCAAAAAAAAAATCGACCATCATTTATAACCTTACCTGTGTTGAAAATGACGTAAAACACCATACAAACAAACAAACAGCATCGCATTTCATGTTTTTTCACCACTTATAGCTTGATCATTAGAATAATTGAGCAAATAAAAATCGTGGAAATGAATTGATGAAATTGAACAAACAGAAATCTATTTGGTGGTGTAATTAATATGGTGATGTAATTAATATTATGGGGGTGTAATTAATATGGTGGTGTTATTAATATAGTGGTGTAATTAATATGGTGGTGTTGTTAATATGGTGGTGTAATTAATATGATGGTTTTATTTGTTGTAATTGTTGTGCATCCGTGGCCGAGAGGTAAAGGGGCTGAGTTTGAAACCTTCTCGCCTCTCACCGATGTGGCTTCGAATCCCACTGGGATTTGGACTTGTGAGAAAGTGTCGATTCTTACGGATTGTGGGAGGTATACAGTACTGGTTCTACCCAGGAAGAAATGGGTGGTCTGCCTCCACCATTAAAAATTGACCATCATAAAAAAAAAGCCTAAAATGTGCTAAAAATAATGTAAAGCATATTCCAACTAACCATATGCTGTAATTGTGGTACACCTTATTCCTTGATATATTTTAGATTTAGACATTAATATTAAAAGTCTTAACGTTATGCGCTATTTATGAACACTGACACACACTTGACACTCTTAACAAATGTACTGCAGACGGTATATTATATAAAGTTAGAATAATGTTCTATTGTAGAGTTCATAATAATACATCATGATGAGACATTTCTGAACCACTTCCCCTCCCCACCACCAATATATGCATATCCAGCCCTAACTCAGCCTTTCAGTTAGATATGCATACATTTCCAACTTATGTTATATATCTATGACTGACAGATATGAAAAAATCAAACGCATAGAGTTTGGAGTTTTTAGAAATATATAGCGGTTGGAATAGGAGGATTGAATAGCAACCAGACAGAATTAGAACAGTAAGCAATGCCACTGAGGTTTGAATTAGACTGAACCCGGCACCTGGGTGGGGAAATTATTCAATTTTAATTTGTCAGATTCTGATGTTTAATAAACTTCTTCCACCCTGCGGTATAGAATAACTTCTGGTAAAATTTGCCATTTGTGTGTCCTAGGGATGGAAATTTGACAATCAAGGGTTTAACTCCCACCCACTCTTCTGAAAGGGACACATGGCAATCTTGAAGTGTTCATCAAGCACTGAAATTAGCATCTCCATTACGTGGTCCGAGTATAAACTTTCATACCCCATCCAACCCCTTCTCCAAGAAGCGAAAACGGCATTGGCTGGGGTATGAAATAAAACCTTAATTTCGGCTTAAAAGCTTTGCATATTGTAAAATTAAAACATTTAAAAGGTACTTTTAAACAGGTTATCACATTTTTTCCTGTAACAAATGTTTTTAAACGTGTTTTATTGTCGAAATATTCGTTCTAAAATCCTGCTAATATAAGTTTGCCCATCGCTTAATGGAATTAAGGCAGAACCACATAATGACATTTATTTATTCAGTATCATTTTGACTTTAATCCTGCTTGCATAAAATTAAATATTTTTTTTGAGTTTTTATTTGTTCGTCTTATTTTACAATAAGTTTAAATATATTATTGGTGCAATATAATCAGCAGTAAATAATATGCAAAAAAATATTGCTCTCTGCTTTTCTTGTAATTAATATTAATGATGGAACAAATGCAAGTTATGTGGAAAAAACTAATGGTACGCCAGGAGTTTTTAAAAAATCAAGATTGCCGGATGTCCCTTTAACAATGACAGATGCATAGTTGCATGGAGTCTTTCGATAAGTCACATTTTCGTCTGTGGATATGAAATGTCATTTTTAATTTCAAGAAAACAAAATGAGAACTCCAGCAGAC
The DNA here is from genome assembly GCA_037043455.1 of Cyrtodaria siliqua. Lineage (NCBI taxonomy): Eukaryota > Metazoa > Mollusca > Bivalvia > Adapedonta > Hiatellidae > Cyrtodaria > Cyrtodaria siliqua. The sequence goes on along the minus strand of JAWPHD010005685.1, from coordinate 30,447 downwards.
ACATTAATCCCATACTAATTTCCAGAAGTGCCATTAACCTATATTATACATGCTTATTTTTCAACTAATGTGTGTTTAGTTGAACATTTGTGGACAGGGCTTGAGTTTAATGTAGACAAACATCTGCAGAATATTTTGTCAATGTATTTTGACACACAGTTTATTGAGAGTTTAACCTACTCTTTCAAAAAATTCATAGATTCCATAGCTAACAATTCACAGCTGGTAATCAGTGGAGCTACCTCCTCCGTTTGGATGTATATGGAAAAGTGCCCCAACTTTATTTTTGGCATTGGGACTAGCTTGGAAGTGGCGTTGGAGCATTTTTCCATATACCTCCAAACGTAGATAGCTCCACCGATTACCGGCTGTGCAGTTGCTACTTACCTCCAAATGGAGATAGCTCCACCTATTACCAGCCGTGAAGTTGCTACTTACCTCCAAATGGAGCTAGCTCCACCGATTACCAGCTGTGCAGTTGCTACTTACCTCCAAATGGAGATAGCTCCTGCGATTACCAGCCGTGCAGTTGCTACTTACCTCCAAATGGAGCTAGCTCCACCGATTACCAGCCATGCAGTTGCTACTTACCTCCAAATGGAGATGGCTCCACCGATTACCAGCCGTGCAGTTGCTACTTACCGCAAATGAAGATAGCTCCACCAGCTGTTCAGTTGCTACTTACCTCCAAATGGAGATAGCTCCACCGATTACCAGCCATGCAGTTGCTACTTACCTCCAAATGGAGATAGCTCCACCGATTACCAGCCATGCAGTTGCTACTTACCTCCAAATGGAGCTAGCTCCACCGATTACCAGCCGTGCAGTTGCTACTTACCTCCAAATGGAGCTAGCTCTACCGATTACCAGCCGTGCAGTTGCTACTTACCTTCGAACGGAGATAGGTCGACCGATTACCAGCTGTGCAGTTGCTACTTAGCGCCAAATGGAGATAGCTCCACCGATTACCAGCCGTGCAGTTGCTATTTACCGCCAAATGAAGATAGCTCCACCAGCTGTGCATTGCTACTTACCTCCAAATGGAGATAGCTCCACCGATTACCAGCCATGCAGTTGCTACTTACCTCCAAATGGAGCTAGCTCCACCGATTACCAGCCGTGCAGTTGCTACTTACCTCCAAATGGAGCTAGCTCTACCGATTACCAGCCGTGCAGTTGCTACTTACCTTCGAATGGAGATAGCTTGACAGATTACCAGCTGTGCAGTTGCTACTTAGCGCCAAATGGAGATAGCTCCACCGATTACCGGCCGTGCAGTTGCTATTTACCGCCAAATGAAGATAGCTCCACCAGCTGTGCAGTTGCTGCTTACCTCCAAATGGAGATAGCTCCACCGATTACCAGCTGTGCAGTTGCTATTTACCGCCAAATGAAGATAGCTCCACCAGCTGTGCAGTTGCTACTTACCTCCAAACAGATATAGCTCCACCGATTACCAGCTGTGCAGTTGCTACTTACCTCCAAACGGAGATAGCTCCACCGATTACCAGCTGTGCAGTTGCTACTTACCTCCAAACGGAGATAGCTCCACCGATTACCAGCTGTGCAGTTGCTACTTACCTCTAAATGGAGATAGCTCCACCGATTACCAGCCGTGCAGTTGCTACTTACCTCCAAACGGAGATAGCTCCACTGATTACCAGCTGTGCAGTTGCTTCTTAGCGCCAAATGGAGATAGCGCCACCGATTACCAGCCAGCTGTGCAGTTGCTACTTACCTCCAAATGGAGATAGCTCCACCGATTACCAGCTGTGCAGTTGCTACTTACCTCCAAATGGAGATAGCTCCACCGATTACCAGCGGTGCAGTTGCTACTTACCTCCAAACGGAGATAGCTCCAACGATTACCAGCTGTGCAGTTGCTACTTACCTCTAAATGGAGATAGCTCTACCGATTACCAGCCAAGCAGTTGCTACTTACCTCCAAATGGAGCTAGCTCTACCGATTACCAGCTGTGCAGTTGCTACTTACCTCCAAACGGAGATACCTCCACCGATTACCAGCTGTGCAGTTGCTACTTAGCGCCAAATGGAGATAGCGCCGATTACCAGCCAGCTGTGCAGTTGCTACTTACCTCCAAACGGAGATAGCTCCACCGATTACCAGCTGTGCAGTTGCTACTTACCTCCAAATGGAGATAGCTCAACCGATTACCAGCGGTGCAGTTGCTACTTACCTCCAAATGGAGCTAGCTCCACCGATTACCAGCCATGCATTTGCTACTTACCTCCAAACGGAGATAGCTCCACCGATTACCAGCTGTGCAGTTGCTACTTAGCACCAAATGGAGATAGTGCCACCGATTACCAGCCGTGCAGTTGCTATTTACCGCCAAATGAAGATAGCTCCACCAGCTGTGCAGTTGCTAATTACCTTCAAATGGAGATAGCTCCACTGATTACCAGCCGTGCAGTTGCTACTTTCAACCAAATGGAGATAGCTCCACCGATTACCAGCCTTGCAGTTGCTACTTACCTCCAAATGGAGCTAGCTCCACCGATTACCAGCCGTGCAGTTGCTACTTACCTCCAAATGGAGATAGCTCCACCAGCAGTGCAGTTGCTACTTACCTCCAAATGGAGATAGCTCCACCGATTACCAGCTGTGCAGTTGTTACTTACCTTCAAATGGAGATAGCTCCACCAATTACCAGCCGTGCAGTTGCTACTAACCTCCAAATGGAGATGGCTCCACCGATTACCAGCCGTGCAGTTGCTACTTACCTCCAAATGGAGATAGCTCCACCGATTACCAGCCGTGCATTAAACTTGTTTTAAAAGTGAACATACTAAGATCAAATACTTTCAATTTTTATTTCATTCTTTATTCATGTCGAAGGATTTATTGGAAAGTGATAAAATGAATAAACATTATGGAGGGTACCCATCGTGCGTGTTCGGTGAACTACGTCGTGTATTTTCAACGGTGTTCCTATATTGCAAATAATTATAGGTTTGACTAAAATACTACGCTATAAAAACTAGAAATTATAAACTAATTTCAACACAACAGTTTTAATATATTCACAGGGTCGTAAAGATAATATTCACAGGGACGTAAAAATACATATTCCTTTATTTTGTAATCGGACCGGAAAAATTACACATAAATATTTAAGCCTCAGCGGGTTTGAACTCAGGACCCCTTGCATGTGAAGCAGACGCTATACCTATATCGCCATAAAAGCTAGCTCTGCGGCAGACAGTAGTAACACGCTTATAAACCTATCTATTTACATACTCCCACAACTGAGTCCTATTTCAATTTAAAGGAGTTTCCCAGAGATACGCTCGTGGTCTCCTTTGTATCCTGGGCACGAACAGGCATCCCTGAGACATACTTCTTTAATGTTCGTGCAGAATCATACATGCACCCATCTCTAACAAGTGTCACATTGACCACGATTAAAAGTAGTCATATATAGCAGAAAATTATCTAAGACTGGGAACTGTTTGTATATAACACTTTTTTGGACTGTTTTGATCTCCTACATACTGTACTCTAACATGAAAACGTGTAAGAGCTGACTTTTATGCATAACTTTTGTTGGACAGTATAATTTTAACATTTTGGTCACCAGATTTTTGTATTGACAATGAGTCTGTTAGTGCAGATGAACATTGTATTTTTAAATTAGTGATGTGTTAGTCTTGTAATAGTAAGATTTTTTGAAGGAAAATTTTTGGGATTAGTGTGAAAAAGGAAAACGGGTAATGAAGTTTTATTTTTTTCTTGCAACGAACTTCTCAAATGTACATTTTTCTCAAAAACATAAGCTATGGCATTTCATTATGTTTATCAATAAATCTTCAAATGGTGATCTCTTAAATCATGCGCAATCCGAAATGATATAAGATAAACGGAGACCGTCGAAAACACAAGAACATCGAAAACATGTGACGGCGGGATACTATAAGAATGAAATGATTGGATTTCAGCATGACCTAATAAACATTCTGCCATCTTACGTTGACTTTCTTGTGTTTTCGACGGTCTGCGGCTATATAAAAGAAAACTACCCTACCCATTTTTCCCATTTCACAATAATCCCAAAACTTCCCTTCGATTAACTTACTATTAAAAGTCGAAACACATCAATCATTTAAAAATAAAATACTTTATAATATCTGCACAGACTGAATCAAAGTCTGTTGTCCAGCAAAAGTTATGTAATTCATTTATTATAACCCTCTTATACGTTTTCATGTTTGTTTCACTCTTTCAGTCCTGAAAAGTGTTTTTTGTGCAAACAGTCTGGACTTTTTGATAAATTTCAGCTATATATATGACTATTTTTAACTGGGGTCAATATGACACATGTTGCATATGGGTGCATGTATGCTTTTGCACGAACATTTATAAAGTACTCCGTCTTTGTGATCGTTTTGTATGCCCAGAATGCAAAGGAGCCCAAGACACTATGAATCTCCTTTAAATAAAGGAAAATGTATCTGTACGTCCTGTGAATATATTAAAAATTTTTGTGTTAAAGTAAGTGTATAATTTCTAGTTCTACAGCGTGATACTTTGATCAAAACTATAATTATATGCAGTTCAGGAAACCCGTCGAAAATACATGACGTAGTTCTTTGGACATGCACGATGGGTACCCTTTGTAATGTTTCAAATATGAACAAACTAAGATCGAATACGTTTAATTTTTATTTCATGGACATTTATGTGATATATATATAATTATGTCTAGTTCTAATGCAACTTTTTCGAATTTGCAATACATTGCATTTTGCTACGCTGTCGAAAGCCCATGACTCGGGGATAGTACTGGAATCCTGAAAAGAATTGAAGTCGAATGGATGTCATGCACGAAAGTGATGAAATGACAAGAGCCTGGATTAAAATGTTCAGTGACAGTAATAGATGGACTGCAGGGGATAATTGGAAGAAAAGTATCCCAAACAAAAAGACTTCCTCCACAGGGCTATGATTAATTGGTCACAGACAAATTATCCAGCCTAGGCAGTGATTTATCAGGTCTGGTTCCCCCACTGCTCTTTGGAGAAGGGAAAACATTAAAATGGCAGAAACATACCATACACTGAGTGGGCAAGCTGGCAAGCAGATATGCCCTCCTATGTATTATAATATGAAATTAACTTTTAAAAGAAAAATGATTTTGTGTCATTTGTCATGAGTTACTAAGTTAAATAAATGAGAGTGAAATAATATTGTGGTGTTGGTGTTTTTTAAAAAAACTGCTGTCTGCTTAGTTAACTCGAGCCCACAACTTGTATTTCATAAAAAAAACAGGCCACCATTATGGCAGTTAAAAAATAAAATAAAATAAAAATAGCTTGGACTCAGATTTGATCTGATTTGGAGTCGTGGAAGTTACCATTTTTTACCTTTTATAGTATGCACTTTTTTACCGCTTTTATGGTTTGCGAAACTTTTTTTCTTGCATTTTATATGCAGAAAATCGGTCATAATGGAGAAAAACTGTGAGAAAAAGACAGAGATAATACTTCTTTTTTCGTGATTTACACGCTTTATGCAAGTAATTTATTGACTTAATTCGACTTTTAAATGAATAAAGTTTAGTATAAAGCTTGTTTTTGTATAAATGTTTGCATATTTGTTGTAGAATATCAATAAATGGGTGAACATTTCGGCCCTTGTTTTGTTTATATCAAAATTGTGATGCGACTTCCAGCTGATTAGACTGGTACACATGGTATTGTTACAGTTCAATTCTATTCTGATATTTAAATGCAGCAGATGACTTGGAAAACGATGATGGCAGCGCATTTTATATGGACAAGTTTAAGGAGGGAGAATGGATGATGCACAGATGCAAGAGTAAATAAATAAACACACAAACTCCTCCAAATAGTATACAACCATTTAATTCCTTAGAAGTCAATGGTTAGAACTATTTACTTATCAGAGTGAGTGACTACTGACCCGTGATGGGTACTTAGTTGCAGGAGGCGGCACGCTTAGTGCATTAGTATCCTTCAAGGGTCAGTACTCACTCCCGAGGATAAATAGTTCTAATCCATTGACTCCTAAGGCATTAAATAGTTGTTTTATTATATATCGTAAAATATAACAGTTTTGATTTTTTACAAATAAAATAAAATTTGGCGTGTGAGCCATGTAAACAATGTATCTGCTTCCTTTGTTCATTTAAACAAGCGCTTCACTGACACAGATCGACTAATGCACGGTCGCGTGACGCTTTGCTGGTTTTTAAAAAAAGCGTTTCAATGACAAAGATAAATTTACTATTGCACGGTCACGTGATGAACTATTGAACAGTTGGCATATTTCAAATGAGAATGGTCAAAACTATTTAATCACACTTGACTGCTTCTAGACCAATGAAAAATGCTTATATTTTATAATATATAATAATTTACTTTACCAAATATTTTATTTCAGCTAGCAGCATAATTAACTATTAATACTACAAATCACAGTCTGAATGAAAATCTTGCTTCTTTTAATGCTTCTTTGCCAATATGACTTCACCTTTATCTGAAATAGGAAAACAAAGTATTTTGATGCGCATTATATACGGAAACAACTTTTTTTACCCAGGTTTTACCTCTAAGAAGAGGTGCGCATTATACACGGGTACGCATTGTACAAGGTAAAATACGGTAATAACATTAATTGCCCACATAACAGATATCTTGTGGGGAATTGCCTATTCCAATTTCATTAAATTTACTTTTCAATATAATTTGCAGTTATTAAAGTGCCTATCCCACCATCATCAGGCAAATTTTACAACGGATGTACACCGTTTCTAAACCTACTGACAACAAGGTATATATATTATAACTTACTTATTTTGAGTTTCCAGACTCGATAAACACAATATAACCAGATTTAATTAGCCAGGCCAACCCCCAAAACTGGAGTGTGGAATTAAGAGTTGCCAACTCATAATTCATTTTACGCATATTTAGTCGCAGGTATTTTAAGAACCCATCAGTAAACCTATACTTTTAATTGGCACATATGCATTATTATATGACCTGAACACGTGGATATTGTTTTGATAAATGATTTTGTAGAGTAATTTTGCCATTATTTGGCGAGTTAGTTTCTTTAAGTTGACTTTTTCAGTACAGTTTAGTTATAAAAACAGTTATTAAAATTGAGAACACAAACAAAAAGCTATATGACTCATGTTTCAGCAATTTATTTCTGAAGCCAGAAAAAAATGCTGCTTTTTTTCTCTTTTTTTTTTTGCACGGAATTTCCTTTTCCATGCCTGTAAAACATTCATCTCGACACATTTGTCAAATGCAGTGTCTCATTAGTTTGAACGCTTCCTTTGTTTAATGTCGCATCTGCTTAAATTTGCATGAGCAAACACCACGCAATGAAGATCATGTTTTACGATAAAATGTTTGTAACTCAGTTAATTCAGTGTCTCGATATTAAAGACAATTTTAAAACGATTTTTTGTTGCGTAAATTTTTAATAGAAATGTTGATATTTGTTTCAAGGCAATGACTAGACAACGAGTTATTACTGTTGACAGCCAGTATAACATATTTCATGTCATATTTGATGATAATAATTATAAAAAAAATAAAAATAAGAATCTACTTATAAAATATACCCGCTTTATGCTAATCTTCCATGTGGCCCTCTATTTACCCACTTATAAAGTACAATGACATACGGCAATGTTGAAGTTTTTTCCAAGCATCAAAATTGAAGTCTCGATTTATTAATCCAGTATCATTTTGCCTTTAAACCATTTGCTTACATATAATTAAATAAAATGTTGAGTTGTCATGTTTTTTTCTTGCTTTACCATAGGTAAATATATTATTGATGCAATAAATTCAACAAAACAACTTGCTATTCTTATCATTAATATTAATGATTGAACAAATGCAAGTTATATAGATAACGGGCTAAAAAATCAAGATTGCCATGTGTCCCTTTAAAATAGATATGTAAATACACTGCAAGGTTTTAACACCTGTTCCACATGGAACTCACCTAGAAAAATAAGATTATATTCAAACAGAAGAAAGGAAAGGAATTAAAATAAGCTATACTCGGTAAAAAAAGTTTTGGACCAGGGTATATAAAGTCATATAAAAATAAAACTAGTGGACAGAATTGAAGTATATTTTTTTAGTAACCAAGGTCTACCCTACCCGGTTAATTTGGTACCAGAAACATTAAATTCCAAACAAGATTTGATTTTAAAAAAATATCGCGAACACACAAAGGGTCTGTAAAAAATGTTGCAAAGTCCATTAAAAGTAACAGTTACGGACACATTCGAGTAACCAATAAAAAGATTATTATTTTTTCGCAAACTTTCATTGTAAACGATAATTATTGTTGATTGTTGATCTATTGTGAATTATCAACTGAGATAATAAGGGTTATGGTCGAATGTCAAGGTTCAGCGATCATTGTACGGGTTCGAACACTGCCATGGTCCAAAACTTTTTTTACAGAGTATATTTCGACCTGCCCCAGAGAGGGGGAAAGGATACAGTCATGGAATCCTTTGTTGGTGTTTAATATAACACTGAAGGTGTACTAGGTTCTTCTGTTCATGAAGGACCAAATTGACGAGAAGCAATTATTCTGAGTCAGCAACTTCAGTCTTGTGTTTGGGTTTTAAAGTTATTTCTAATTAAATACTCTTTCTTCGGGTCTTGATAAAGAAAGATTTTTGATCTAAACACATTACTGCAAACAATAGTAGTCGTAAGTTGTTAGAAGAAATTGAATTGCTGTTAAGGCACACCAACACAAAAAAAAGGTTATATGGTGCCAACAGGAATGATTTTGTTTGTTTGTATAGGTTTTACGTCATTTTCAACACATCTAAGGTTATATTTGAAGGCGATGTTTTGTGCTGGAGGCAGACCACCCACATTAGTACTGTATACCTCCTGCCATCCATAAGAATCGACACTTCCTCACAAGTCGAGGTCCCAGTGGACAGGAATGAACATTCCAGAACCACCTCTGTATACATAGAGATAAATGTCTGCAGAATGGGGATAGAACCTTCTCACCTGCAGAACTGCAAAGTTGCTGCAAATCCTTTTAAAAGACACTTAATTTTTTTGCTGGAGCAGTCATTATTTTTTTGTCACCACTCAAGCAGCAATAGACTAAATCATCACCAAAAACAATACAGGAATAATGATATAAACTTCTAATGGCGACAAAATGAACGTGAATTTGAATGTGAATTCAGAGTGAGGTGGGATTTTAACCCTTCTGCCATGATAAGCTTTAGCCCTATTCTATCGCAGGAACCACACGGGGGTTGTGGGAAGGAATACCTTTGACTGCTCCAAATTGAAGTATAATAGAGGGAAAAGTCCTAGTGCCTCTTGAATACAGGTTTATGTCTATTAAAGCCTTCGCTAGATATATTCCCAGTTTATTGTGATGGCTGGTTTAGCCATAAAAGCTGCAAATTTTCTCTCCAGAGAGGAAAATATTTCTCGTTTAATAACAGGGACCTTTCACGCAATATTGATGGTGCCTCTCCCTCTAATTTGTTTTATTGATTGGAAGGAGAAGATTGTATGAAACGATAGGACTGAAATTTGTGTATTAGGAGACTGTGAGTAGAAACTGAATTAAAAACTAAAGCTTCTGCTGGGAATTGTGGGTTAAACTTTGAAGTGTTCAGTTTGAATGGCTTTGTGTTTTCAGATGGGTTATGGCTTCCTGCTTATTTGCTGTTCGTAGAAGTTTGTAGGACAGCTATAGATTTCTGAACTTTGACCAAAGTTTGTGTGTCAGCTATAGATTCCTGTCCTTTAACTGGTTTGTTTGTCAGCTGTCCTTTGATCAAAGTTTGAGTAGCAGCTATAGATTTGTCCTTTGACCAATTGTTGTGTTAATGTTAGCTATAGATTCCTGTCCTTTGATCAACGTTTATGTGTCAGCTATAGAGTCCTGTCCTTTGACCAAAGTCTGTGTTGTCTGCTATAGATTCCTGTCCTTTGACCAAATGTTGTTAGTGTCAGCTATAGATTCCTGTCCTTTCACCAAAGTTTGTGTGTCAGCTATGTATTCCCGTCCTTTGACCGAAATTTGTGTGTCAACTATAGATTCCTGTCCTTTCACCGAAGTTTGTGTGTCAACTATAGATTCCTGTCCTTTGACCGAAGTTTGTGTGTCAGCTATAGATTCCTGTCCTTTGATTGAAGTTTTTGTGTCAGCTATAGATTCCTATTGTGCAATGCTTGTGTGTCAGCTAGGCATGTAAAGAAACCATAGGAATCTTTTCGATAATAAGAGTAGGACGAGGTTCCTGGATTCCCCGTTCTCTGGAGCAGCTCGAAGTAATCTTTACTGCGTAAATGTTTAAGAGCAGTTAATTACAATTCTGTTCATTACTTGTAAAGCTTTTTTATTACAGTAATTGTATTACTTTATAAGCTTATCTACTGATCTCTATTCTCTATAATACGCACACAAAAAGTAGCCTGAATTTAAAGACATTAAAATTCAGGACAATGCAGTTTTATGTTTAACCAAATTTGATTCCTGTAAATGATGCAAAAAATGAAGACAACATAAAACTAAAAGCATTTCTCCTGCCTTAACATTATTGATTCTGATTTTGTCTCTGCGGATCGACAGACTGGTTTGCTGGCAAGATGCAGTGGATATTGACTGGTTATTATTCAAGTGGCGCAGTGTAATCGCAGTGTAATCGGCTGGGGATTATTCGCCAGTGATGGGGGACTTTATCCCTGCTGATTTTCAATTCATTTTGCACAATTTTCACACTATTCCCCATTGTTTGGGAGATTGGGGTGACATATTGCAGTACAGTTACAACATGTAACAATCATCTACATTAGCTTTTCTTATTTAGATTTTTAGACAATATTGTTTTGTTAGAAAATGAAAAATTGGTTTATCTGATATTTTTTAGAAGATATTAACTTTAAACTGTTTGAAAACTTTCAAACCATGAAGTGTCCTGCAACTTGCAAACATTATATGTCAAGAGATTGAATAGACTGTGGGAGATTACTTAATAATTTACCATTTTGCTTGCAAATGTGTTTTTCAGAGACTACCATTTTGATAATTGACACATTTCAGTGCCCATTTTGAAGAATTAGCTATTTTTGGCAGTGTTAGCCCAGTTTTTGGCAATTATGAGTTACTTAAGAGAAAGCCTTTTCTTGCATTCTAGAATTTTTCTGGACTCCTATCTGTCTTCAAGTAATAAACGGGGTTAGAGATTACCCAATATGGGGTGAATAACTCATTCTGACCATTTGGGAAAGTATTATTCATATGTTTATTGGACATTTAAGAATAAAAATGTGTCTGGAAATATGATAAATATGCTTATTGATTTGTTGTCTGTAGATATAAGGACTGGGAAATGTATGAGTCATCCAGTGATACACAAGATATGGACCTTAGATAAGTATATCTGCAAGCATTGTAGTCAGTTATAGGAAGTGACAAGCTCCATCAAATGGCATGTTTATGAAGCGTTTCCTCACCGAACAGTCGCCTTGGTACAATAAAACTTGCTTATAACGAATTCCTAGGGAACTTAAAAAAATACTCTGCTATAACTGAGGTTCGAAAAATGGGATGGTCTACCTCTACCACAAAACAAATCGACCATCATATAATTATGGCATAACACATGTGCTAAAAATGGGTACAGCCAAGTTACTGATGCATAAATATAATGTTTCTTTAATGAATATAGGTCTTTACTACGAATTTTGCAGTTTTCCTTGGCCAGAGACAGAAGTGAACATAGTTAGCAACCTTAGTTCTTGAGTATTAATTATGAAGTCATAATCTTTTATTATCACACTATTTATTCTATACCATGATTTTTGTTTTTCCATAGTTTATTTTGGTCCATGCAATTTTTTCTCTTTATAGTTAGGTTTGCCAATAGTCTTTGCATAGCAATTAGCCATGCAAAAACATGATGGAATGAATGAATGAATGGTGTTTTACGGCATGTCGACACATAAATAGGTCATATTGTGCGCAAAAAAAACGAAAGTTGGAAGAAATTAAAAAATAATGCAAAAAGACAAAAACATTAAAAAATAAGGGATGATATGGTAGTTATGTAAAAGACATGATGAAAATATGTATCTCTAAGACATGATAGGTATTAAAGGAACAATTAGTCTTGCCAAAGTACACATTGGGCCATTTTATGAGGTAACAAGCAATACCAACAATTTTATTTTCACTGTAGTCATAGGCATAGGCACTCTTTTATTGCAGTAATAAAGTGTATGACATGCCTGATTGTTATTGCTAATAACAAAAGCCCATCAACATACAGAAAAAATAGAAACTAACTAGATGATATAACATGCATGACAACTAGGAATATTATGGCACATTTCAGCAATGAAACTCACCACATGGCAGTCCATTAAAGTACATCACAATTAACTATGGTTATATGTGTTTCAGGTGTTCTAGGTGTAAGTGTCAGGAGGTGTGTTTTTTTGCACAGCTAATGCATTATGACAAATATAAAATTATTAGGTAATTCTGTCTGTAGAGTGCACAAATAATTTGATACATTTGCAAGGTGATGGTATGTAGGGAAACGTTGCTGACTGTCCTAATAGAGGGTGAAACCCCACTTTTTCGGACGCCTGATTCGGGCTGATTTAGAGAGTATTCCTGATGCAGAGGTGTGGTACGCGGGACGCAGACTATATAGTAATTTGGCCGCAGAAGCAATTATCAGAATGGAAATTTATTTAAAACAAGTTTAATCAGTAAATACGGTCAGATCCGATGAAATATATGAATACGAAAATGCATCCTAGCACAGACTGAACTCAGGCTGCATCCTGCCTGTACCTACATTAGCCTACATGTAATTTTACAGAGTTTTCTCCCTTAATTGAAAACCTCCACTTGTTACGATGTTACAGTAGCGCCAAAAAACACACAAAAAACACTAGTAGTTTACACATCGGCACATTGAGCCATGTTTATTGAGGCGGGGCGCGTCCGTGGACGAGTGGTTAGATACTCTGACATCACTTGCACCTCAATGCTGTGGGTTCGATCCCTCATGGACCTAGGAATCTTTATGCGAGGAAGCTATCCAGCTGGCTTGCGGAATGTCGGTGGTTCTACCCAGGTAGGGTAGAACAACGAAGAAACGTCAGATTGTGAAAGACAACGTACGATTTTGGAAATCAGGAGATTGCTGCAGAAGATGACGACGATAACGTGTCCAGTGATGAAGACATTGGTTGCATCGTAAAAGAGACACCAGTTGTAATGAGAACAAGAGTGGGCAGGACTGTCAAGTTTAACATTTTAGTGATAATATAGCTTAAAGAGTAGAATATGTATAAAAAAAACTTTATTTTTGGACTGAATTCTAATGTATAAATACATACTGAAAGGGGGATCCCTCGGAAGCTACAAACATAAACAAGAGAGAAAAAATTTGAGTTTTATTGAGTTTGTTTGTGCAAGGTAATATAAGATATATATATACACGCCCTCTGGCACTGGCTTGAGTGGTATTCTACTTCAAAGTCACAAAGATTGGGTTGATGATACTGAAGGACCAATAAATGATGACACTATAAAGATTCGTAGTAGTCGACGACATTTCATGAGAAGTAATATAAGGTGCAACACCTCTCATCCCGCTACCATCGGCTTAAGCGGTATTCTACTTTAGATTGGGCTTGATTATCCTATTAAAAATTACAAGCACTACTGATTTGTATTTGGGGCAAATTTTTATAGTTAGTGTGCATGTCAATAAATACTGATGATTCGTACAGATGGCAGGAGGTGTACAGTACTGGTTCTACCCAGGAAAAGTGGGTGGTCTGCCTCCACCACAAAAAAAATCGACCGTCTTATATAACCTTACATGTGTTGAAAATGACGTAAAGCACCATACAAACAAACAAAACAAAAGTCTAATTAAGGGCGTAGTTTGAGTTCATGCCTGTTAGGCGACATATAACCTTTTCATGTGTTGGTGCACCTTAAAACCCAATTCAATTCAGGCTGTAATTTAGAGCTTCCAATTCCGTCTTCAATTTATCTGGTGTTCCGGATTCAAGGGTGAGGGGGGTTCTAATATATTAATACTATATGAAATAAGGCATTGGGTATCCATAGGGTACCCATATTTTGTGGTATTAATTCAAAGTTGCACGAATGTTATGCAGTTAGCAGTGCAAGTCTGTGATGAAAGTCTGTAGTTTAGAGTGAAAGGCTGTGGGGAAGGTCTGTACTTTACAGTGCAAAGCTATGAGGAAGGTCTGTAGTTTACAGTGCAAGTATGTGAGGAAGGTCTGTAGTTTATAGTACAAGTCCGTGAGGAAGGTCTGTAGTTTACAGTGCAAGTATGTGAGGAAGGTCTGTAGTTTATAGTGCAAGACTGTGAGGAAAGTGTAGTTTACAGTGTGGAAGGTATGTAGTTTATAGTGCAAGTCTTTGAAGAAGGTCTAGTTGATAGTACAAGACTGAGGAAGGGCTGTAGTTTACAGTAAGTCTGTGAGGAATGTATGTAGTTTATAGTGCAAGGATGTGAGGAAGGTATGTAGTTTACAGAGGAAGGTATGTAGTTTACAATGCAATACTGTGAGGAAGTTATGTGGTTTATAGTGCAAGACTGTGAGGAATGTCTGTATTGTACAGTACACGTCCGTGAGGAAGGTCTGTAGTTTACAGTGCATGTTTGAAAATGTCAGTAGTTTATAGTGCAAGTATGAGGAAAGTCTGTTGTTTACAGTGCAAGGATGTGAGGAAGGTATGTAGTTTAAAGTGCAAGGCTGTGAGGAAGGTCTGTTGTTTACATTGCAAGGCTGTGAGGAAGGTCTGTAGTTTATAATGCAAGTCTGTGAAGAAGGTCTGTAGTTTAGAGTGCAAGGATGTGAAAATGTATGTAGTTTACAGTTTAATGTTTGAGGAAAGTCTGTAGCTTATAGTGCAAGTATGTGAGGAAGGTCTGTAGTTTATAGTGCAAGTTTGTGAGGAAGATCTGTAGTTGCAGTGCAAGTCTGTGAGGAAGGTCTGTAGTTTATAGTGCAAGTCTGTGAGGAAGATCTGTAGTTGCAGTGCAAGTCTGTGAGGAAGGTCTGTAGTTTATAGTGCATGTCTGTGAGGAAGGTCTGTAGTTTACAGCGCAAAACTGTGAGTAATATCTGTAGTTTACAGTGCAAGTATGTGGGGATGGTATGCAGTTTATAGTGCACGTCTGGGAGGAAGGTCTGAAGTTTACAGTACAATGATGTGAGGAATGTCTGTAGTTTACATTGCAAGTCTGTGAGGAAGGTCTGTAGTTTAAAGAGCAAGTCTGTGATGAAGGTCTGTAGTTTAAAGAGCAAGGCTATGAGGAATGTCTGTAGTTTACAGTTTGACTGAGAAATGTCTGTAGTTTACAGTGCAAGTATGTGAGGAAGGTCTGTAGTTGACAGAGCAAGTCTTTGAGGAAGGTCTGTAGTTTACAGTGCAAGGCTGTGAGGAAGATCTATAGTTTAAAGCTGTGTAGAACGTCTGTAGTTTACAGTTCAAAGCCACGAGGAAGGTCTGTTGTTTATATTTCAAGTCTGTGAGGAAGGTCTCTAGCTGTGAGGAAGATGTGTTGTTTACAGTTCAAGACTCATTATTTTTCATTCCATCAATGAAGGAGTGCATGCCAGCAATATTCTTGGCATCACATCTTAACATAAGAATAAACCTATTTTAAAATGGATCTTGTGTCCTTCTTGCTTTTATAATATACTTAGATGTTTTAATTTTGGGATACAATCCTATTTAATATAACGAAAATGAATGGGATTTTATGTCCAGATAGCACATCATTTAACGGGACAGCAACCTCAGAGAGAGATGGGATGAACAATGAAGTTTCCCATCCGACATGTCTCTGCCACGTAACGGTAACGAACGCACACGCACAGCTCTAAAGTGCAAGGCTTTACTCACTTAGCTACTGTCAGGCCCCGCATTATGCACTAACGGAAGATGGGTGTATAATTACTTAACAAACATACAAACAACTGTTCCATGAGTTAGGCCAGTATTTTTTAATTATTCGGATTATCGACCCTAAATTCATGGCAAACTGAAAAAAAAGGTATGTTTTCCAAACATAAATGCCTCCGATGCTCCGACATGAACAAAAAAGTAAAGTAAAAATGTGTACCCAAGCATTGGGACAATCATAAGTCTTCTTAATTTTGTTATCTGTATTGTGAAGATGCTTTTCACATTAAATAATCGCTTACAAGCAAGCAATGTTGTTTTCGAATGGCGACCAACGAAAGTCAACTTTGGTTTAGTCTTGTCTTCAGAACCCACAAAAATGCCTACAATACAGTAAGATAAGATAATTGTTTTAAAGTCGGCAAATACAACATAAGCCCTCTACAATGTTTCTTCATAATTTAATGCTTAAAATACAGGACAAATTCATATTAACTAGACCTAATTAATAAGCTAAAGGAACTGGGAAGTAAATTGTTATTAGCATCACTTTGAAGATGCTAGCTTTATTGAGCTATATATGTACCTGTGCATGACATGCAATGCTTTGTCAAAGCAAGGTTTTAATACAGAGCTATTTACATTACAAAATATTAATAATGTCAAATGTTAGTTATATTTAGGTCTCTGTTGGACATGAGAGTTGGAGAAGGTGAGGGGTGAGGAGGACAAGATGTATAAAGTATGAGGTAGGGAGTGTCAGAATGAGAGATGGGGAAATACATAAAGCAGGGATATGGATGAACAGGGCTAAATTAAATTCAAACCCTTCTAAATCTGTGTTTGGTGTTTCCATTTAAAACATTTGTCATTATCAATATGGCTGAAAGTAAACTTTAAACTATCTATCCAATCTGACAGTATTGGAGAGAGAAAAAAGTTGGAAGCCTGAAAACATCAAATTGATTGGATGTTCTATTTTGCTTTCAGTGTTTGACATGTCTTTTATCTTGTCCTTTGTTGTGATAATCAGGTCTGTGGCCACAATGGTTAAGGTGTTGTGTTTAAAACCTTCCTGACTCTCACCGCTACGGGTTTGAATACCACTTGGAGCTTAACTTATAAATGAGAAAGTGTTGATTATTACGGATGGCAGGAGGTATACAGTTCTAGTTCGACCCAGGAAATAGGGTTGTCTGCCTCCACCACAAAAAAAGTCGACCATCACATATAGTCTAAAATGTGCTGAAAATGATGCAAAACACCATTTAACCAACCATCTTTCTTGAGGTATGAATATCAAGGAACACGGAGAGTCAGATCTTGTTCTTTGTTGTGTATAAATCAAGAGGAATAAGGAGATGCAGATCTTGTTCTTTGTTGTGGTATGAATATCAAGGTATATGGAGAGGCAGATCTTGTTCTTTGTTGTGGTATGAATATCAAGGTATTATGGAGAGGCAGATCTTGTTCTTTGTTGTGGTATGAATGACAAGGAACACAGAGAGGCAGATCTTGTTCTTTGTTGAGATATAAATAACAAGGAACACGGAGAGGCAGATCTTGTTCTTTGTTGAGGCATGAATATCAAGGAGCAAAGAGAGACAGCTCTTGTTCTTTGTTATGGTATGAAAAACAAGGAACAAGGAGTGGCAGATCTTGTTCTTTGTTGAGGCATGAATAACAAGGAACACAGAGAGGCAGATCTTGTTCTTTGTTGAGGCATGAATATCAAGGAGCAAAGAGAGGCAGCTCTTGTTCTTTGTTGAGGTATGAATATCAAGGAGCAAAGAGAGGCAGCTCTTGTTCTTTGTTATGGTATGAATAACAAGGAACAAGGGGTGGCAGATCTTGTTCTTTGTTGAGGCATGAATAACAAGGAACACGGAGAGGCAGATCTTGTTCTTTGTTGTGGTATGAATATCAAGGTATTATGGAGAGGCAGATCTTGTTCTTTGTTGTGGTATGAATGACAAGGAACAGAGAGAGGCAGATGTCTTTTATCTTGTCCTTTGTTGTGATAATCAGGTCTGTGGCCGCAGTGGTAAAGGTGTTGTGTTTAAAACCTTCCTGACTCCCACCGCTACGGGTTTGAATACCACTTGGTGCTTAACTTATAAATGAGAATGTGTTGATTCTTATGGATGACAGGAGGTATACAGCTCTAGTTCGACCAAGTAAAATACGGTTGTCTGCCTCCACCACAAAAAAAGTCGACCATTACATATAGTCTAAAATGTGCTGAAAATGATGCAAAACACCATTTAACCAACCATCTTTCTTGAGGTATGAATATCAAGGAACACGGAGAGTCAGATCTTGTTCTTTGTTGTGGTATAAATCAGGAGGAATATGGAGATGCAGATCTTGTTCTTTGTTGTGATATAAATATGAAGGAACACGGAAAGGCAGATCTTGTTCTTTGTTGAGGTATGAATATGAAGGAACACGGAGAGGCAGATCTTGTTCTTTGTTGAGATATAAATATGAAGGAACACGGAGAGGCAGATCTTGTTCTTTGTTGTGGTATGAATGACATGGAACACAGAGAGGCAGATCTTGTTCTTTGTTGTGATATAAATATGAAGGAACACGGAGAGGCAGATCTTGTTCTTTGTTGAGGTTTGAATATGAAGGAACACGGAGAGGCAGATCTTGTTCTTTGTTGAGATATAAATATGAAGGAACACGGAGAGGCAGATCTTGTTCTTTGTTGAGGCATGAATATCAAGGAGCAAAGAGAGGCAGCTCTTGTTCTTTGTTATAGTATGAATAACAAGGAACACGGAGTGGCAGATCTTGTTCTTTGTTGAGGTATAAATATATAGGAACAGAGAGAGGCAGATCTTGTTCTTTGTTGAGGTATGAATATCAAGGAACACGGATAGGCAGATCTTGTTCTTTGTTGAGGCATGATTAACAAGGAACACGGAGAGGCAGATCTTGTTCTTTGTTGAGGCATGAATAACAAAGAACAATGAGTGGCAGCTCTTCTTCTTTGTTGAGGCATGAATAAAAAGGAACAAGGAGTGGCAGATCTTGTTCTTTGTTGAGGTATAAATATGAAGGCACAGAGAGAGGCAGATCTTGTTCTTTGTTGAGGTATGAATATCAAGGAACACGGAAAGGCAGATCTTGTTCTTTGTTGAGGCATGAATAACAAGGAACACGGAGAGACAGATCTTGTTCTTTGTTGAGGCATGAATAACAAGAACAAGGAGTGGCAGCTCTTCTTCTTTGTTGAGGCATGAATAACAAGGAACAAGGAGTGGCAGATCTTGTTCTTTGTTGAGGTATAAATATGAAGGCACAGAGAGAGGCAGATCTTGTTCTTTGTTGATGTATGTATATCAAGGAACATGGAGAGGCAGATCTTTTTCTTTGTTGAGGCATGAATAACAAGGAAGACGGAGAGGCAGATCTTGTTCTTTGTTATGGTATGAATAACAAGGAACAAGGAGTGGCAGATCTTGTTCTTTGTTGAGGTATGAATAACAAGGAACAAGGAGTGGCATATCATGTTCTTTGTTGAGACATGAATATCAAGGAGCAAAGAGAGGCAGCTCTTGTTCTTTGTTATGGTATGAATAACAAGGAACAAGGAGTGGCAGATCTTGTTCTTTGTTGAGGCATGAATAACAAGGAACACAGAGAGGCAGATCTTGTTCTTTGTTGAGGCATGAATAACAAGGAAGACGGAGAGGCAGATCTTGTTCTTTGTTGAGGCATGAATAACAAGGAAGACGGAGAGGCAGATCTTGTTCTTTGTTGAGGTATAAATATATAGGAACAGAGAGAGGCAGATCTTGTTCTTTGTTGAGGTATGAATATCAAGGAACACGGATAGGCAGATCTTGTTCTTTGTTGAGGCATGATTAACAAGGAACACGGAGAGGCAGATCTTGTTCTTTGTTAAGGCATGAATAACAAAGAACAATGAGTGGCAGCTCTTCTTCTTTGTTGAGGCATGAATAAAAAGGAACAAGGAGTGGCAGATCTTGTTCTTTGTTGAGGTATAAATATGAAGGCACAGAGAGAGGCAGATCTTGTTCTTTGTTGAGGTATGAATATCAAGGAACACGGATAGGCAGATCTTGTTCTTTGTTGAGGCATGAATAACAAGGAACACGGAGAGACAGATCTTGTTCTTTGTTGAGGCATGAATAACAAGAACAAGGAGTGGCAGCTCTTCTTCTTTGTTGAGGCATGAATAACAAGGAACAAGGAGTGGCAGATCTTGTTCTTTGTTGAGGTATAAATATGAAGGCACAGAGAGAGGCAGATCTTGTTCTTTGTTGATGTATGTATATCAAGGAACATGGAGAGGCAGATCTTTTTCTTTGTTGAGGCATGAATAACAAGGAAGACGGAGAGGCAGATCTTGTTCTTTGTTATGGTATGAATAACAAGGAACAAGGAGTGGCAGATCTTGTTCTTTGTTGAGGTATGAATAACAAGGAACAAGGAGTGGCATATCATGTTCTTTGTTGAGGCATGAATATCAAGGAGCAAAGAGAGGCAGCTCTTGTTCTTTGTTATGGTATGAATAACAAGGAACAAGGAGTGGCAGATCTTGTTCTTTGTTGAGGCATGAATAACAAGGAACACAGAGAGGCAGATCTTGTTCTTTGTTGAGGCATGAATAACAAGGAAGACGGAGAGGCAGATCTTGTTCTTTGTTGAGGCATGAATAACAAGGAAGACGGAGAGGCAGATCTTGTTCTTTGTTGAGGTATAAATATATAGGAACAGAGAGAGGCAGATCTTGTTCTTTGTTGAGGTATGAATATCAAGGAACACGGATAGGCAGATCTTGTTCTTTGTTGAGGCATGATTAACAAGGAACACGGAGAGGCAGATCTTGTTCTTTGTTAAGGCATGAATAACAAAGAACAATGAGTGGCAGCTCTTCTTCTTTGTTGAGGCATGAATAACAAGGAACAAGGAGTGGCAGATCTTGTTCTTTGTTAAGGTATAAATATGAAGGCACAGAGAGAGGCAGATCTTGTTCTTTGTTGAGGTATGAATATCAAGGAACACGGATAGGCAGATCTTGTTCTTTGTTGAGGCATGAATAACAAGGAACACGGAGAGACAGATCTTGTTCTTTGTTGAGGCATGAATAACAAGAACAAGGAGTGGCAGCTCTTCTTCTTTGTTGAGGCATGAATAACAAGGAACAAGGAGTGGCAGATCTTGTTCTTTGTTGAGGTATAAATATGAAGGCACAGAGAGAGGCAGATCTTGTTCTTTGTTGATGTATGTATATCAAGGAACATGGAGAGGCAGATCTTTTTCTTTGTTGAGGCATGAATAACAAGGAAGACGGAGAGGCAGATCTTGTTCTTTGTTATGGTATGAATAACAAGGAACAAGGAGTGGCAGATCTTGCTCTTTGTTGAGGCATGAATAACAAGGAACACAGAGAGGCAGATCTTGTTCTTTGTTGAGGCATGAATATCAAGGAGCAAAGAGAGGCAGCTCTTGTTCTTTGTTGAGGTATGAATATCAAGGAGCAAAGAGAGGCAGCTCTTGTTCTTTGTTATGGTATGAATAACAAGGAACAAGGGGTGGCAGATCTTGTTCTTTGTTGAGGCATGAATAACAAGGAACACGGAGAGGCAGATCTTGTTCTTTGTTGAGACATGAATAACAAGGAACACGGAGAGGCAAATCTTGTTCTTTGTTGAGGCATGGATATCAAGGAGCAAAGAGAGGCAGATCTTGTTCTTTGTTGAGGTATGAATATCAAGGAGCAAAGAGAGGCAGCTCTTGTTCTTTGTTGAGGTATGAATATCAAGGAGCAAAGAGAGGCAGCTCTTGTTCTTTGTTATGGTATGAATAACAAGGAACAAGGGGTGGCAGATCTTGTTCTTTGTTGAGGCATGAATAACAAGGAACATGGAGAGGCAGATCTTGTTCTTTGTTGAGACATGAATAACAAGGAACACGGAGAGGCAAATCTTGTTCTTTGTTGAGGCATGGATATCAAGGAGCAAAGAGAGGCAGATCTTGTTCTTTGTTGAGGTATGAATATCAAGGAGCAAAGAGAGGCAAATCTTGTTCTTTGTTGAGACATGAATAACAAAGAACACAGAGTGGCAGATCTTGTTCTTTGTTGTGGTATGGATAACAAGGAACACGGAGAGGCAGATCTTGTTCTTTGTTGTGGTTTGAATATCAAGGAACAAAGAGAGGCAGATCTTGTTCTTTGTTGTGGTATGAATATCAAGGAACACAGCAACACAGAGAGGCAGATCTTGTTCTTTGTTGTGGTATGAATAGCAAGGAACACGGAGAGGCAGATCTTGTTCTTTGTGGTGGTATGAATAACAAGGAACACGGATAGACAGATCTAATTCTTTGTTGTGATATGAATATCAAAGTATAGGGAGAGGCAGATCTTGTTCTTTGTTATGGTATGAATATAGAGGAACATGGAGAGGCAGATCTTGTTCTTTGTTGTGGTAGGAACACATAGAGGCAGGTCTTGTTAGGTTTGATATAGAGTGTGTGGCACTTGAGGTACTCGAGATTGGTGTGAATTAAGGTAAGTACTGGTGGAGCAGTTTCTGGCTCCAGGATGCCAAGCAGCAGGCACACTTACAGGAATACTTGCATAATCTTATTGTCTATGATAAGATGCTTCTCAGACTGTTATATTATAACTTTATAAACCCTGGAGGCTGAATGTTAAACAGATTGTTGTTATCTGATATACTTGATTCCCACAAATGTTGGCAGAGAAAGCAAGTGGTGTAAAGTAGTAGAAATTGTATTCATTCATTCATGTTTTCATGGTATGAATGACGGTTTGTGAGTTTCATCATCAGTGTGTTTTTTGTGCTAGCCATTTGCCCTGACTGTCGTCTGCCAGATGGGGATGTAAACCGGGCAGTCCCAACTGTCGTCTGCCAAAACCGGGCAGTCACATATATATCAGAGCCTTTTTTCGAGGATGTAAAACTTTATTCTTGCATACCGGATAAGCTATCCTCGTTTTACATGGGGGATGGAAAGTCATCTTTTTGGGTAAAGATAAAAGGCACATGCACGCCAACATTCGGTATGCTGGGAAACATGCAAAATGTTAGTAGCTGGCAGCGTCAATGCACAACATGTCTCTGGTATGCAAGAAAAAGAAACTATCATGGGTATTCGGTTCAGATAGGGAATTCCAACCCTCGGTATAAGTGTTTTTCTGCTGAGGTTCCGATAAAAACACATACCTAGTGTTGGAATTCCCTACATTTACCGGATACCCATGAAAGATTTTTATCAGAACCATCGGAATCTATTCGAACTCAAGTGAGAGTAGAGCAGGTTTCGGGATTCCTATGTATCCTTCCGTTCTCTCTGGGGCGGCCATAAATAATATATAATGTGTTAATGAGCCGTTTGACAACATTCTTTTGTTCATTTCTGTATTTTCCTATCTTTTCCTTCAGCAGTTATGTTAAATAAATATTATGTATATGTTACGGCCCTTGCGAGAACTTGTGGCCCGACCCTATTGCTATGTAAATATTTGTTGGCATTAATATGTTTAAACTAAACAATATTCAATTCAGTTCCTATGTGCATGCAAAAGAACAGAAAAATATATTTGATAGTAGAGTGGTGCTGGGTCCCGCTGTATTCCTTTCCTCTCTAGAACTCGATCATGTGTTCACAATATGATTCAGGGGACTGGTAATGTCTCCAGACTTGGAGGATTATACTTCGGCTGTGGTAATTGAATAAATGTCTGATGGTGATGAAAACGTATTGTATGTCTACAGTCTGGGTATCAATTTATACAAATTAAACTTCAATTGAATATTGTCTTCTTCAGTATGAATTCCAGTGAACGCTCTTAGGTGGATATTTATATAGACATGTCTGTAAATGGCTAGTTTGGTCTTCTTTGACTAGGTCTGATCTAACAAACTAAGACGTCGACCGTTAACAGACAGATTTTAGTTTTATATTTTAAAATAAGACATATTTATTTTCCTATGGGGCTGAATTTTTAGAGCTTAGCTGGACCACAGCAGATGCAGATGTTGGTGGTAGTAACAAATATTTGAAAACTGAAACGGAGAAGGGTGCCGTGTGAACAGCATGAAAAATAATTAAAAAATATATAAAGAAGTCTGTGGCTAAAATGAGTGTCAGTCGGCTAAGTAAAAACTCATGTTTCTTACACCACCACTTATTCCTTTTCTTCGTTTGTTCATCGTTTTTGCTCATGTTCTCTAAACGCTTATACGAATAACTTTCATATCTTATGTTAATTCTTACAAAAATATTCTGTCATACTTCTGATCACCTGCCACCACAAAGTCAAGGTCTCACATTTGGAAGTTTTGCATTTAGGTCTGCTTTCAGTAAAATGTTAGTTATATTTTTGCTAATATTTCAGAATGCTTTCACAAATTACTTTCATATTTTATTTGTTGATTACTAAGGTTATACAAAAAACATTCCATCATATTTCTAGGTCAAGGTCACTCACTTGGACATTTTTCTTTAGCGGGGACATTATTTGGATATCCAACATTTCTAGTTTGTTTTGGTTTACTTGCCCATTTATTTTGAAACTTGGTTCCACTTATTGACTCTAGCCAGGGAATGTAGGGAAAATGACACTTGAACCTTTCTGTAATTTGAAACATGGTTCCACTTATTGACTCTAGCCAGGGAATGTTGGGAAAATGACACTAGAACCTTTCTGTAGTTTGAAACATGGTTTCACTTACTGGTTCTAGCCAGGGAATGTAGGGGAAATGACACTAGAACCTTTCTGTAATTTGAAACATGGTTCCACTTATTGACTCTAGCCAGGGAATGTAGGGAAAATGACACTAGAACCTTTCTGTAGTTTGAAACATGGTTTCACTTACTGGTTCTAGCCAGGGAATGTAGGGGAAATGACACTAGAACCTTTCTGTAGTTTGAAACATGTTCCACTTACTGGCTCTAGCCAGGGAATGTAGGGGAAATGACACTAGAACCTTTCTGTAGTATGAAACATGGTTCCACTTACTGGCTCTAGCCAGGGAATGTAGGGAAATGACACTAGAACCTTTCTGTAGTTTGAAACATGGTTCCACTTACTGACTCTAGCCAGAGAATGTAGGGGAAATGACACTAGAACCTTTCTGTAGTATGAAACATGGTTCCACTTACTGGCTGTAGCCAGGGAATGTAGGGAAAATGACACTAGAACCTTTCTGTAGTTTGAAACATGGTTCCACTTACTGACTCCAGCCAGGGAATGAAGGGAAAATGACACTAGAGATCACTAGAATCTTTCTGTAGTTTGAAACATGGTTCCATTTACTGACTCTAGCCAGGGAATGAAGGGAAAATGACACTAGAACCTTTCTGTAGTTTGAAACATGGTTCCATTTACTGCTAGCCAGGAAATGAAGGAAAAATGACACTAGAACCTTTCTGTAGTTTGAAACATGGTTCCACTTGCTGACTCTAGCCAGGGAATGAAGGGAAAATGACACTAGAGATCACTAGGACCTTTCTGTAGTTTGAAACACGGTTCCACTTACTGACTATAGCCAGGGAATGTAGGGAAAATGGCACTGCCAGCATGCTGCCACTCAACTCTTCTTACAGCATATATCGGCAGCATCCCATTATACCTGAAAGACTTATTGGTGCGTATTGATTATACAGTGTCATTAATCATGAATTGTGCACATAGTAAGAACAACTAAGAGGCATTTGCCATGGTTTGCTTGAGTACTTGATTGTTTTTTATGGATTGTAAATTGAACTTGTGGCGCCTGTGATGTCAGCTAAAAAATAACCACTGAAATAAGTTTAATTTTCTTTCATGTTGGGTTGTAATAATTGAAATGAATTTACACTTTAATCGAAAGAGATGTTTTTGTTGCTTTCTATTCTGACATTGAGAAATGATTAAGATTGTATACTTATAAATTAAAAAAATATATTAATTCTGGACAGTGCTTCTTGGTTGGCATTCTATTGATACAGCCAGAAAACACTATATATATATATATAGTCGCTGTTTCCGACTGTTTCTATTTTCTGCTGTACCGGCTTTATTTCAGTCAGAACACTATAAGAATCTTTCATAGTAAGAATCTTTCATAGGTTTCTTGATTGATTCTTTTTTTTTATGTTTTGTGGATTGACGTTGCCAATAACTAACGTTTTTTATGTTTGTTTACACAATGACGTCATGCAACTGATGACGTTATTGACATCATTGTTGATGCGCGTGACTTTTATCTTCTCCCATGTGTAAGATCAGGCTTTTACATCACGCATGTAAAATGCGGATAACCTTATCCGTTATGCAAGAATCTTATTTATCGGAGTCCTTGGTTACATCAGCACACAGAGAACAAAAGTGTTTTGCTATAATCAGCAGTCCTTGTGGTCCTGTGGGTCTTAATTGAAACTGATGTAACACCTGACTGGTTCTTATGACTCAGTGA
Organism: Cyrtodaria siliqua; assembly: GCA_037043455.1. NCBI lineage: Eukaryota > Metazoa > Mollusca > Bivalvia > Adapedonta > Hiatellidae > Cyrtodaria > Cyrtodaria siliqua. Next base: position 4,008 of record JAWPHD010005685.1, on the reverse strand, counting down.
TTCTTATGATCACTATCTTCCCTACATTGGATGCTGATGGAGCATGGGTATTCAGTTTTCAGAAAAGTCTTAAATAATCAAAACTGAAATTAGATGCAGTTGTGGGTTGAGAGACATGGTGTGTGATGATGAAAACAAGATTTATGTTTGCTGTTGTGAAACTAAAAGAACTAATATTTATACTGATTTAAGTTAATAATGACGATCAGTATTTTAAAAATAAAAAACATTATAATAAAAAGTTCATTTTCGAATAAACAATCATAAATAATCATTATATTTTATTAAACTTTAAAAAATCAGATAATTATGTTCAAAATGGCCCAGGACATGTAACCCAAACCCACTAATAACTGTTGGCGGCAATTTGCGGCATTAAACATTTTGATGAAATTTGTTGCACATTATTGGGAAAGCATTATATATTATAAAATAAAGCAATTTATTGCAAAAGAGTAGTATGATGCATTACAAGGGCCCAAACTTGGCCCACTTTAAATACATTGACATCCAAAGTATTTTTAGGAATTTCCAAATTCTAAAAGTACCATATAAAAAGGCCAATCATAGGTCTTCAGAATGATATCATTGTATTTGCAGTTTCTTGATTGATTAAGCTACAATCACGAGTTAAAGCATGTCACAGTTCTGCTTTAACTTAAAAGCCGGTATGCGAATTACTGGCTTTCCTGAAAATGCATCAATTTCAAGATCGATTAAAATACCTTATCAGTAAATAAAGTTTATACACGTGATATCAATGTAAAATATAAACATTTTTTTGTCGAGCCCGACTTAGCGGTCACAGTGTCATCTGGGTGTGTATGTGTCGGTCTGTAAGTCCGTTGATGCCTCCGATTGTCATTTCTAATATCTTATTCATTACTTGCAGGATTTCTACCAAGCTCTACCAGAATGTTCCATTATATGGATTCAATTTCACGTACACAACTTTGGGTCACTGTGACCTACTTTGGACGAAATATAGGTCACATCCAGCCTCTGCTACCACAGCCCTATCTTGCTTATATATCCGTATATTGGCTACCTACTGGCTGTATTCCATAAGATTCAAATTAGTTTCAGTCTCAGTTGGCACTAAAATATGGAGTCCCATGGGCACAATTTCTTCCAAAAAAAACTGATTATAAATCAAGTACTGTCCCAGGAATAACACCATAAATACTGCTGGAAGCAACTGATACACAGTGTCCCAGCAATAACACCATAAATACTGCTGGAAGCAACTGATACACAGTGTCCCAGCAATAACACCATAAATACTGCTGGAAGCAACTGATACACAGTGTCCCAGCAATAACACCATAAATACTGCTGGAAGCAACTGATACACAGTGTCTTCCCAGCAATAACACCATAAATACTGCTGGAAGCAACTGATACACAGTGTCCCAGCAATAACACCATAAATACTGCTGGAAGCAACTGATACACAGTGTCTTCCCAGCAATAACACCATAAATACTGCTGGAAGCAACTGATACACAGTGTCCCAGCAATAACACCATAAATACTGCTGGAAGCAACTGATACACAGTGTCTTCAAGAAATGTTGGCACCAGATCAACTTTGCAATTAAGGCTTGGATAATACTGGTGTGATAATGAACTGGTTTGACAGTACCATCCCCCAGTATCTGTATTATCTATATAGCTGACTGTACTGTGGGTACCCCATGTTTACCAGGTAACAGTTTGACACTTTTATTGTGCTGTAGAACAACAGTCAAATTGATGGATGAAGTACATTGCCAGAGAAGTTGTTCTTTATCATAGTTTTGAAAAGATTTCCCACACAAGGTGGAGTGCATCAACCCCTCCTTTATTGTGTTAAGACTGCTCTGAATTACTTGAACAGAGCATTCGAAAATGGTTGATGCCATCATGCCGATCAATTGAGAAAGAATACTAAACATATCAGTCCTTCGTAATCTACGATTAAGATGAAAGCCGAGTATCCAAGATGTATAAATAAAGTTATATTACATAATAAAAATTCTCTGTGATCGTCTCCATGGCCGAATGGTTAGCGACGTTGCATTGTAAACCTTCACCACTCACTGCTGCGGGTTCGAATCCTACTGGGAGCTCAACTTGTATGTGAGGAAGTGTCAATTCTTACGGATGGCGGGAGGTGTACAGTACTGGTTCTCACCCAGGAAAAGTGGATAGTCTGCCTCCACCACAAATAATCGACCGTCATATATAACCTTACATGTGTTGAAAATGATGTAAAACACCATGCAAACAAAAAAACTGTGATCATAAGTCACACGTATTTATTTAATATTTTAACTCTGAAATGCAGTGACTGATTTCCACAAAAACGTAGCCTCGTTCTGAATTCACGAAAACAATAGCTATGTCATATCTGTTGGTTCCCTATAAAGAGTTAGGGGTAAGATAAGATAACCCCTCCTTTACTCTGTTAGCTGTAATGCGAAGGTCTAGGAAATCGACTAAACAAAATTCAACCAATCGTCTGTAAAACAACGAATATTTCCATCTGCTGAATGACAAATTATATACACCAAATTGATATGTTGGTATTAAAAAACATGGGGTAGAAGCTTTGTTCTTTATCATAGTTTATGAGAATTATGACAAAAAATGATTTGTTGTTCAACCAATCGTCTGTCAAACTACGATTACTTCCATCTTCTGAACGACAAATTCTACACACCAAATTGACATGTCGGCATTCAAAAACACATAAAATATAATTTCCACATTCAGAACTGGGATACAATGGATGTAGAAAAAATCAATCTTTAGAAAAGCGGAGACGGAAAGTCCTAAAGTTGATGCGTTCTCTTCGGAAACACGGTTTTGTTAGAAGTATATTTCTGTTTTAAAGAAATCCCATTAATTTGATGCACACTAAACCAAAACCTCTTGGAAAATGGATGGAAGAATGATAGCTATACAGTGTTTGCAATAAAAATGGGGTAGAGTGAAAAAAGTATTTTCTGAAGAAAAGATGGTGGCCATACATGATTTGAACCCAAGCAACAATGTCAATTTTGTATGTGGCAGATTTATAAATATTCATTCTTTGGCACATAATTATTTGTCATTAGCAAACGTCAATTTGCGTTTGCAAGAGCCCTGCTAGTTTTGCATTTGTCGATTTATATAAGGAGCATACTAATAACATGCGTGTCCAAGTTATTCTTATAAGGAAACATACATGTGATACTTCTGAAGCCACATTCGGGAGATTTCAGAATTTTTTAAGGGAGATTTGTCCAAAATCTGTGAGATTCTATAAAAATAAGGTTTTATCAAATATGTTTATACATTTAAGCTTTCTAAAGCATTTGATGATAAAATAAAATATTTAAGAGCTTTTTTAAATTTGTTTTCATTTCAGTCTTTGTTAGTGATATGTTCAAATCTCACCGATTTTCGACTTCTGAAGAGATGGAATTCTGTGAGTTTTCATCTCACAGAGTGAGATATCACAGGAAGTGGCATTTTGTAACCACTTTACCGGAAACTTAAGATGCTTCTCAGACACAATAAGACATTTTTTGGTGATGAATATATCATCTACCCTCTGTGATCAACCCTCATCATCAGTGCTAGACCTATCTTAATGAGCTATTTCTTTTTTAGGCTCTCCTGAGTATCACTCCTACTAGAAAACAAATTTAATTACGGAGCAATTTTCTCCGCGTGGGTTTTCGGAGGCCACTGGCTGTTTCCATCAATAAAGTAATAATATATTTTGTGGACAATGTAATAAAGTACTTATATACATTTTGTATAGGAATATTGGGTGTATTGTGAAGCTGGGCAGTATGGCTTGTAATCGTCACTTATCCAGTTCACTTTAACGAAGGCCCTTGGGTGGCATATAAAAGAAATATTTTCTTATAGTTGTACATAGTTGCGTAGATGGCGAGTGGAATGTATGATTATATAGTCTCATGAATTCTCACTTTAAAATTGTGGGATTTTTATTTTAAACAAATTGCATGTCACT